>JASUAB010000045.1:292852-423497 GCA_037013595.1 Dicorynia guianensis
TCGAGTATAAGACTAAGGATAAGGACGAGCCTTATTACTAAACTATAATCTTATTATATATTAAACTTATAGTAAAGAGGGTTATACTTCCCCGAACTATCCTAAGAAGTAATCTAGAGTAAATTAGATAAGTACTAACCCTAATATAAAAAAAAAAGGAGCGGGTTATAGCCTCTATAATAGCCTTATATATAAAAAGATAATATAAAGAAATATTATATATTAATTATTAACGCGGAGATTACTAACGCTACCTACTAATATAAGCTAGTATAAGTAATACTTAATGACGGCGCGGAGGTAAATATTATTAATAAGAATTTAGCTAAGTAGCTAAGCTTATAACGTAAGGAGGGCGTAGACCTTCTATATATATATAGATTTAATAGTAAGACTACTATATACTATAGTACTTATAATATAGAGTTAACTCTACGCGATAACTAGTACTAGTTAAGAACGGTTATAGACCGTTTCTATTCCGTAGACTTAACCTATAGTACTAGTATAATTTTTAGACTCTCTACGTTATAGTAAGAAAGTATAATTATAGATTATATAGTTCCTATATAGCGCTAGGGGGTCTAACCTTCTTAAATAAAAATTAATTCTCTAAATAAATTTATAAACGCGCTTAGAGTAAATTCTCTAGTATATACTATTTATATATCTTCTATTAAAAGTTATATACTAACTATTATTAGACCGTCTATAACTACTAACCTTCTAGATAAGCTTAAGGAGTTTTAAGATATATTCTTAGATAAGGAAGCTAAGAGGCTTCTACTATTTAAAGAAGATAACTATACTATTAAATTAACTAGGGAACTATCCTATAGGATTATTTATAATCTCTCTATTACGGAGCTAAAGATATTACGGTAATATATTAATAATAAGCTTATAGTAGGCTAAATTAGGTATTTAGTAAGCCCTACTAACGCCCCCGTAATATTTATACTAAAGTAAGATAGTTCTTTACGGCTATATATTAACTACCGCGGCCTAAATAATATTATAGTAAAGAATTATTACCCGCTTCTACTTATTAGTAAGATCCTAGATAGGCTTATTAGGACTAAGTACTTTATAAAGCTAGATCTTAAAGAAGCCTACTACCGTATCTATATATAGAAAGGGGACGAATAGAAGACGGTATTTTATATATAATATAGCTACTTTAAGTATTTAGTTATACCTTTTAGTCTAGTAAATACTCCTATAACCTTTTAAGCGTATATTAATTATATACTAGTAGGCCTAGTAGATATCTTTTATATTATATACCTAGATAATATCCTTATCTATTTAAATAGTACGTAAGAGTACGTAGTACATATATAAACGGTACTTAAATAATTAAGAAGATTTATATTATTTATAAACTTAAAGAAGTATAACTTTAATACTACGGAAGTAACCTTTTTAGAATATATAGTTACTCTAGATAGGATCTGTATAGAGACTAAAAAAGTTAAGATAATTAAAGAGTAACCTAAGCTAGATACTTTTAGAGTAATCTAAGTTTTTCTTAATTTTATAAACTTCTACTAAAGATTTATTAAGAACTTCACTAAGCTATCCAGACTATTAATAAACCTATTATAAAATCTAATAGAAGTAAAGCGCTGAAGTACGCTATAGTTAAGTAAAGAAGAAAAGGAAGTATTCCGTAGACTTAAGCTTACCTTTATAGAAGCGCTAATATTAAGATACTTTAATCTTAGGCTCCTAATTTAACTAGAGACGGACGCGTTAATAGTTATAATTACGGGGATTATATCTTAACTATTTAATAATAGTTAGTATCCTATTACGTATTAATTAAGGAAATTAACTAAAACCGAGATAAAATAGCCTATATAAGAATAAGAGTTACTAGTAATTATATAAGTATTCTAGTAGTAGTAGTACTACTACGCCGGCGCGGTCTATCTAATTAAGATCCTAATAGATTATACTAACCTAAAAGGAATAATTAAGGTCCGATAAATAATAGGAAAAGTTATCTATTAGGTAATATTTCTTTCTAAGTTTAATTTTACGATTAAATATTAGGTAGGGAAGATAAACCTAGCTAATATACCCTCTAGATAACTAGACTATTCTAAGTCCGTAGTTAGAGAGAGTATAGACCGTATACTACTAACCTTAAAGAAGAAGATAAACCTTAATAAGTTTATATAAAGTAATATACCTAGCGTAGGATAAACGCCTAGCGTAGGATAAGTTAAAATCTTAAATAAAAGCTTAACTAGATAGAGTTTAGACCGTATACGTTCTTTACGGACTATAGAAAAAGGAAAAGCTAAATTAATTTAAGAACGTAAAAGCTTATTCCTAAATAGACTTATAGACTATAGACTATTAATATTAAAAAGTAATATTATAGCTACTTTAAGTACTGAGGACCTATTCTAAGATAAAATATTATTTAAAGAGCTTATTATAAGGTAGTAATAACTTAATTACTTTATAAGTAATATAATTATATCGTATAAAGAGAGAAAAGAAAAAAGAAAGGTAGAAAAAGTTAAATAGCTAATTAAAGATAGCTTACTATATTACCTTAAGGTACTATACGTGCCTATAGAATAAGTAATAAGAATAGAGATCCTATAAAGGTACTATAATAATAAATTAGTAGGCTACTTTAGAAGATCTTATATAGTTAATCTTATATTAAGGAAATTCTCGTAGCTAAAGTTATACGCGGATATTAATAAATATATAAGGGACGTATCCCGTATATTAATAGAATAAGGTCTATAGGTATTAACCGTACGGTTAGATATAGAGATCTTAGTAGCTAGAAGCTCTATTCTAGGAGATCTCTCTTAACTTTATTACGGGACTACCTCCTAGTAAAAGATAAAGTAAAGTATATAATTATATCTTAGTTATTATAGACTACTTTATAAAGTTCGCAGCCTATATTCCTTATACTAAGAATATTACTACTAGAGAGTTCTTTAAGATATTATAGGACGAATAGATCTATAAGTACGGAATACCTAGAGGTATTATCTCTAATAGAGGAACCCTATTTACTAGTAAATTCTAGATAGACGTCTCCTATTATCTAAGTATTAAACGGAGACTTAGTATAGCTTTTTATTTATAGATAGATAGCTAGATAGAGAGACTAAACTAAGTACTAGAATTCTACCTCCGGTACTTTTACTATAAATAATAAGATTAATAGGCTATCTACTTATAGTTAGCGGCGTTTACTTATAATAATAGTATATATACTATAACGTAAATACTACCCTTTAGGATAGTACTTACCTACGTACCGTAACTAGGCTTTAATAATATTCTTAGTAAGGAAGAGAGAAAAGTACCTAATACTAAGTAGAGAGTTATAAACCTTTACTAAGCTTTTAAATAGGTTAAGATACGCTTATAAGTAGTATATAACTTCTAAGCTAATTATTATAATAAGAAATATATACTATAAAAGTTTAAGAAAGGAGACTAAGTCTTACTAATAATAAAGAACCTAAAGCTTATACTACCTAATATAAAGTTAAAGCCGGCCTATATAGACCTATTTACTATCTAAGAGCTAATTAGTAGATAGGCCTACCTATTATAACTCCCTCTATCTTACTAGATTTACCTAATCTTCTATATAAGCTACCTAGAGCCGTAAAAACCGTAAGAAGGTAAGAAATTAATAATACTCTCTAATATTAAACCGTTTAATAATCAGGAGGAGTACGAAGTTAATAAGATTATATAAAAATATATAATCTACGGGGAACGATAGTTCCTAGTTAAATAGAAGAATTAGGGGGATAAAGATTAATACCTAGGAGACGCTTAACTACTTAGAGAATATATAAGAAGTACTATAAGAATTCTTATAATCTAAAAGAAGCGCGTAACTAAGAGGCCGTCTAGTAAAACGTAGCCGGACCGGTAACTAACCGTTACTAAGTACTCTAAGGTTAGGGTTATAATAGCCCCTAAATCTAAACCTAGAGATTATATATCAGCTTAGCTAGACGACTACTAGTAGACCGTAGACAGTCTAAGTATAGACTTACTAGTATTGAAATAGATAAGAATCTAAATAAAGTAGATATTAGAAATTTATTAAACTTAAAAAGTAAAAGACTATAGTAAAGAGTTTCTATAAATAACTATCTACTTATAACTACGTAAGCCGCGAACTAGTCTATTAAGTAAAACCTAAACGCTATAATTCTAGCGGCTATCCTTTATACGTAGCTTTTTAGCTACTAGAGGAGGAGTTAGTATAGAGCTAAGCTCTAATAGTTCTAAGGAAGAATCCTTAGGAGGCGCTAGTCTCTTACTAGTTAAAGTAGCGGGAGTAACTAGCGCTAGTATAACCGAAGTAGTTATAGCGGCTAGGGCGGCTAAACTTAATACTACCGCCGAAGAACTAGAAGAACTAGTAAGGCTAGTAGAGTAAATAATAGTAGAATAAGCTATAGTAGGCGAGTTATAAGGCTAAGTAAATAGAGGCCGTATATAACTAATAGCTAACTTAGACGTAGTTAACGCTAGCTAAGAAGTAGCTTTAGCCTAAGTAGGAGCTAAAGGGACTAAAGAAAATATACTATACTAAGCTAAAGAGGATAGAATAGGCGCTAAAGTAACGGCCCCTATTATAGATTATTAGAGCTTTAATAGGCTCCGGGGTAGGACGCTAACCTTTATTATTATTATTATTAAAGTTAATGACCGGTACTATAATAGCTAAGTAAAAAGAAGAGGGCTAAGCTATAATTATATAATCTAATAGATAAATTACTAGGCTTAGTAATAGCGTATAAACTAGAGAACGAACCGGCGAACTACGCGTAAAAAAAATATAATAAGAAGGATATAAAATACTAGTAAAAGTAGTAGTAATATACTTAACTAGCGTCCGAGTTAAATTAACCTATAAAATATTAATAAATAAATAGTAAACGGATAAATTATAGACCGTTAACTTACTAATTAATAAAGGTTATATTTAATATCTTAAAGGTTATAATAAAGTAACTAACCTATAAACCTAATACTACTAACGCGTATAGACTACCTAGGGATTAGTGGCTCTAACCTAGCAGCGCGAGTATTAGCTATATATCTATCTTATAAGCTCTTAAAGACGTCCTAGTTAGCGCGAATCTTATTAGTAATAACACTAGCGCGAGTATTAATACTTAACTTAATTAAAATATCGGCTATAAGCTATATAGCGTTAGATAGGGCGCCGAACTAGATAAGGACGTAGAAATTATTAACTTTTTTATAGTATAAGTAAGCGTAATGACCTTTATTATTCTTATTATATTTATAACTACTAGTAGCCGTAGACTTTATATAACGCGCGTAAACTAGAGGGAGGTAATATAGCGTAGTATTAACCTTATACTAGGAATACTTCTTACCCTAGTAAATCGGGGGTGTTAGTAACCCGTTTATATTAAAAAGTATAAGTTATACTTATATTAAAAAACTTTTTATACTCTTTAAGGCTACCGAAACTATAAGAAATAATAATAATATTATCTATACTAAAAGGATAAACGAGAACCTCCTCTTTATAAGTAATATAAGGTATAATAAGAGAAGCTAATCTAACTAAATAATTATAATAAGTAAAAGAAAAATAACTACCTAAATAAGAAAGAAAAAAAAGAAGAAGAGAAAGATAAGTATAGTAAAGTCTTAAATATCCTAATTTAAAATAGGTACGCCCCTGCTATTATATAATTAATATACCTAATAATAGGAGATAAGGTATTTTTTAGGACTAAGTAAACTTTAATAACGCTCCTATAATAGGCCGTAGGCGGACGCCCTATAGTTATATACTAGAGTTAAGATAAAAAGAAATAAAAGATAATATAAAAAGGACTTAAAAGGTAATTAATATTAATATATAGTAGACTACCGCCGGACCGTATACGTAAAGCCGCTAAATAGAAAATAGTTACTTATAAAGTACTTATTACCTACTAACTAGAGAGATTCTCTATAATTAAATACTATCTTATAGTAGACCGTATACGGAGATACTTATAAATATAAGGGAGATTCCTATATATAATTACCTAATAGCCCCTATACGAACTAGTTACTAGTTTATTATATATAGACCGTAACCGGACCTTTAACGGTAAGATACTAAGATATCTATATAGACTTAACTTACCTAAGGCTAGACTTTATTAAAGAGGAGAAGAGTTATAAGGGTTCCGCTAAAAGAAGGTTAACCCTTATTAGGATTAAGACCGGACTACTAATAAACCGTATATAGTATATTATTAGACGGACCCCTATTAGTCCGTATACGGTTAGAGACTAGACTATATAAGTAATTAGAGACGGCCCCCTCTATTACCTTAGGAAGGTAAGGATTAGTCTTTAGATAAGTCTTAAGATAGAATAAGAACCTCTCTCCCTCTCTCTCTATTACTTACCGTATACGAACCGTATACGGACCCCCTACGGTAGTGAATCTCCTCACGTTATTCCAAGAACCCTCACACTTTAAGTATTTAGTTATACCTTTTAGCCTAATAAATACTCCTATAATCTTCTAAGTATATATTAATCGTATACTAGTAGGCCTAGTAGATATCTTTTATATTATATATTTAGATAATATCCTTATCTATTTAAATAGCGCGTAAGAGTACGTAGTATACGTATAAGTAGTACTTAAATAATTAAGAAGATTTATATTATTTATAAACTTAAAGAAGTATAACTTTAATACTATAGAAGTAACCTTTCTAGGGTACGTAATTATTCCGGAGGGAATCTATATAGAAACTAAAAGAGTTAAAATAATTAAAAAGTAGTCTAAACTAGATACTTTTAGAGTAATCTAAATTTTTTTTAGTTTTATAAACTTCTACTAAAGATTTATTAAGAACTTTACTAAGTTATTTAAATTATTAATAAACCTATTATAGAACCTAACGGAAGTAAAGTACTAAAGTATATTATAGTTAAGTAAAGAAAAAAAGGAAGTATTCCGTAGACTTAAGCTTACTTTTATAGAAGTACTAATATTAAGATACTTTAATTCTAGGCTCCTAATTTAACTAGAGACGGACGCGTTAATAGTTATAATTATAGGGATTATATCTTAACTATTTAATAATAGTTAGTATCCTATTATATATTAGTTAAGGAAATTAACTAAAACCGAGATAAAATAGCCTATATAAAAATAAGAGTTACTAGTAATTATATAAATATTTTAGTAGTAGTAGTACTACTACGCCGGCGCGGTCTATCTAATTAAAGTCCTAATAGACTATACTAACCTAAAAGGAATAATTAAGGTCTAATAAATAATAAAAAAAGTTACCTATTAGGTAATATTTCTTTCTAAGTTTAATTTTATAGTTAGATATTAGGTAGGGAAGATAAACCTAGCCGATATATCTTTTAGGTAACTAGACTATTTTAAGTCTATAGTTAGAGAGAGTATAGACCGTATACTACTAACCTTAAAGAAGAAGATAAACCTTAATAAGTTTATATAAAGTAATATACCTAGTATAAGATAAGTTAAAATCTTAAATAAAAGCTTAACTAGATAGAATTTAGACTATATACGTTCTTTATAGACTACAGAAAAAGGAAAAGCTAAACTAATCTAAGAATATAGAGGCTTATTCCTAAATAGACTTATAGACTATAGACTATTAATATTAAAAAGTAGTATTATAGCTACTTTAAGTACTAAGGACCTATTCTAAGATAAAATATTATTTAAAGAGTTTATTATAAGGTAGTAATAACTTAATTACTTTATAAGTAATATAATTATATTATATAAAGAGAGAAAAGAAAAAAGAAAAATAAGAAAAATTAAATAGTTAATTAAAGATAGCTTACTATATTACCTTAAGGTACTATACGTGCCTATAAAATAAGTAATAAGAATAGAGATTTTATAAAAGGTACTATAATAATAAATTAGTAGGCTACTTAGAAGATCTTATATAATTAATCTTATATTAAGGAAATTCTCGTAGCTAAAGTTACGCGTAGACGTTAATAAATATATAAGGATATACTTTATATATTAATAAAATAAGGTCTATAGATATTAACCGTACGGTTAGATATAGAGATCTTAGTAGCTAGAAGCTCCGTTCTAGAAGATCTCTCTTAACTTTATTATAGGACTACCTCCTAGTAAGAGATAAGGTAAAGTATATAATTATATTTTAGTTATTATAAACTACTTTATAAAGTTTATAGCCTATATTCTTTATACTAAGAATATTACTATTAGAGAGTTCTTCGAGATATTATAGGATAAATAGATCTATAAGTATAGAGTACCTAGAGGTATTATCTCTAATAGAGGAATCCTATTTACTAGTAAATTCTAGGTAGACGTCTCCTACTATCTAAGTATTAAATAGAGACTTAGTATAGCTTTCTATCTATAGATAGATAGCTAGATAGAAAGACTAAACTAAGTACTAGAATTCTACCTCCGGTACTTTTACTATAAATAATAAAATTAATAGACTATCTATTTATAGTTAGCGGTATTTACTTATAATAATAATATATATACTATAACGTAAATACTACCCTTTAGGATAGTACTTACCTATATACTATAACTAGGCCTTAATAATATTCTTAGTAAAGAAGAGAGAAAAGTACCTAATACTAGGTAGAGAGTAGTAAACCTTTACTAAGCTTTTAAATAGGTTAAGATATACTTATAAGTAGTATACGACTTCTAAGCTAATTACTATAATAAAAAATATATACTATAAAAGTTTAAGAAAGAAGATTAAGTCTTACTAATAATAAAGAACTTAAAGCTTATACTACTTAACGTAAAGTTAAAGCTAACCTATATAGGCCTATTTATTATCTAAAAGTTAATTAGCGGATAAGCCTATTTATTATAACTCTCTTTATCTTACTAGATTTACTCTATCTTTTATATAAGCTACCTAGAGCCGTAGGAACTATAAGAAGGTAAGAAATTAATAATACTCTTTAATATTAAACTATTTAATAATTAGGAGGAGTATAAAGTTAATAAGATTATATAAGAATATATAATCTATAGGAAATAATAATTCCTAGTTAAATAAAAGAATTAGAAGGATAAAGATAATACCTAGAAAATACTTAATTATTTAGAAAATATATAAGAAGCGCTATAAGAATTTTTATAATCTAAAGGAAGCGCGTAACTAAGAAGCTATCTAGTAAAATATAGCTAGATTAGTAATTAACTATTAATAAATATCCTAAAGGTTAGGGTTATAATAACTCCTAAATCTAACCTAGAGATTATATATTAGCTTAGCTAGACGACCGTTAGTCGCCTACCTATAGACCGTAGACGATCTAAGTATAGACTTACTAGTATTAAAGTAGATAAGAATCTAAATAAAGTAGATATTAGAAATTTATTAAACTTAAAAAATAAAAGACTATAATAAAGAGTTCCTATAAATAACTATTTATTTATAACTACGTAAGCCGCGAACTAACCTATTAGGTAAAACTTAAATATTATAATTCTAGTAGCTACCCTTTATACGTAGCTTCTTAGCTACTAGAGGAGGAGTTAGTATAGAGCTAAACTCTAATAATTCTAAGGAAGAATCCTTAGGAGGCGCTAGTCTCTTACTAGTTAAAGTAGTAAGAGTAACTAGTACTAGTATAACTAAAGTAGTTATAATAGCTAAGGCGGCTGAACTTAATACTACTACTATAGAAGAATCTAAAGAACTAGTAGGACGAGCTATAGTAGGTAAGCCGTAAGGCTTAGTAAATAGAGGCTATATATAACTAATAGCTAACTTAGACGTAGTTAACGCTAGCTAAGAAGTAACTTTAGCCTTAGCCTAAGTAGGAGCTAAAGGAGCTAAAAAAACTAGTATAAGAGTTAATAAAAATATACTATACTAAACTAAAGAGGATAAAGTAGGTACTAAAGTAATAGTCCTAGTATAAACTAGTAGAGCTTTAATAGACTCTAAGATAGGACGCTAATCTCTATTATTATTATTATTATTAAAGTTAATAACTAGTACTATAATAGCTAAGCGAGAAGAAGAGAACTAAACTATAATTATATAATTTAATAAATAAGTTACTAGGCTTAATAATAGTATATAAGCTAGAGAATAAACCGGTAAACTACGCGAAAATAAAATATAGTAAAGAGGATATAAAATACTAATAAGAGTAATAGTAAGATACTTAACTAGTATCTAAGTTAAATTAACTTATAAAATATTAATAGGCGAACGGTAAACGGATAGATTATAAATTATTAACTTACTAATTAATAAAGGTTATATTTAATATCTTAAAGGTTATGATAAAGCGACTAACCTATAAACCTAATACTACTAATACGTATAGACTACTTAGAGGTTAATAGCTTAGACCTAGCAGCGTAAGTATTAACTATATATCTATCTTATAGGCTCTTAAAGACGTCCTAGTTAGTATAAATCTTATTAGTAATAATACTAGCGCGAATATTAATACTTAACTTAATTAAAATATTAGCTATAAGCTATACGGTATTAGATAGGACGCCGAACTAGATAGGGACGTAAAGATTATTAGCTTTTTTATAGTATAAGTAGGCGTAACGACCTTTATTATTCTTATTATATTTATAACTACTAGTAGCCGTAGACTTTATATAATACGCGTAAACTAGAGAGAGGCGATATAGCGTAGTATTAATCTTATACTAGGAATACTTCTTATCCTAGTAAATTAGGAGTATTAGTAACCCGTTTATATTAAGAAGTATAAGTTATACTTATATTAAAGAGTTCTTTATACTCTTTAAGGCTACTAAAACTATAAGAAATAATAATAATATTATCTATACTAAAAGGATAAGCGAGAACCTCCTCTTTATAAATAATATAAAGTATAATAAGAGAAGCTAGTATAACTAAATAATAAATAGAAGAAACTTAACTAGCTAAATAAAAAAGAAAAAAAAAGAAGAAAAAAATAAGTATAATAAAGTCTTAAATATTCTAATTTAAAATAGGTACGCCCCTACTATTATATAATTAATATACCTAATAATAAGAGATAAGGTATTTTTTTAGGACTAAGTAAACTTTAATAACGCTCCTATAATAGGCTATAGATAGATACCCTACGGTTATATACTAGAGTTAAGATAAAAAGAAATAAAAGATAATATAAAAAGGACTTAAAAAGTAATTAATATTAATATATAATAGACTACCGCCGGACTGTATATATAAAGCTACTAAATAGAGAATAGTTACTTATAAAGTATTTATTATCTACTAACTAGAGAGATTCTCTATAACTAAATACTATCCTATAGTAGACCGTATACGGAGATACTTATAAATATAATAGAAATTTCTATATATAGTTACCTAATAGCCCCTATACGGACTAGTTATTAGTTTACTATATATAGACTGTAACTAGACCTTTAACGATAAGATACTAAGATATTTATATAGACTTAACTTACCTAAGGTTAGGCTTTATTAAAGGAGGAAAGAGTTATAAAAACTCTACTAGAAGAAGGTTAATCCTTATTAGAATTAAGGTTAGACTACTAATAGACTATATATAGTATATTACTAGATAGACCCCTATTAGTCCGTATATAGTTAGAGATTAGACTATATAAGTAATTAAAGACGGCCCCCTCTATTATCTTAAGAAGGTAAGAATTAGTCTTTAAATAAGTTTTTTAATAGAATAAGACCTCTCTCCTTCTCTCTCCTATTACTTACCGTATACGAACCGTATACGGACCCCCTATGGTAGTGAATCTCCTTACGTTGTTCTAAGAACCCTCACATTAATAGAGTTAAAAAAGATATATTAGTAGAATATAGTACTTATAGGGCGTATAGGCTGTTTATTCCGGTAAGGAATAAAATTATAATAAGTAAGAATATAATATTTATACTATTTTCTATATAGTCTATATAACTAAATAACTATAGTATTAAAATAGTCCTTAAATTAACCTTACTAAATAGTTAACTTACTACTATCCTACCTCTAACCTTTCTAAATAGTTAACCTACTATTAGCCTACCTCTATATAATATAATACTAATATATTAGTAAACTTAATAAACTATAGTATTAATTACTATACTAGCTCCGGGGGAGGATTTAATAGATATTAATACTAATTTAATAGATATTAATATAATATAATCTTATCTAGTATCTAGATCTTATATCTAATTACGTCTCTTTAATAATATTACTAACGTAGATTAATATTAGATATTACTTAACTTTTAATAATATTTTTAATTTTAAGTTACGCGGTCCGGAAGAGTTATTAAGTTAATAAATAAAGTTAGAGGTCTTACGGTAAATAATAAGGAGGAGATAATTTATACTAAGGTCTATATAGCTAATACTAATATAATAATACTAGTAATATATAACTAAGTACTTAAAAGCCCGTAATCCTAATAATAGGTTAATATTATAATAAAGGAGATTATATCTTAATATAAAAATAACTCCCTAGATAGTAATAAATACCCCTAAAAATTAATACGTTATTAGCTCTTAATAGGTTTTTATAATAAAGTATAATCCTAATAGGATAATTACGAAGTTTAAGGTAAGACTTATTATATAAGGTTACTTATAATAACTTAGTTAAGACTATAATAATACCTACGCGCTAGTTATAGTAATTACCTTACTACGTATACTTTTAATAATAGTAATTAATAAGGACTACGCTATTAAATAAATAGATATTAAAACGGCCTACCTTTACGGTAACCTAAATAAAATAATCTATATATAATTATGTAAGGGCTCCGCTAGAAGGAGGTTAACCCTTGTTAGGGTTAAGGCCGGACCACTAACGGACTATATATAGTATATTACTAGACGGACCCCTATCGGTCCGTATATAGTTAGAGACTAGACTATATTAAGTAATTAGAGACGGCCCTCCTCTATTACCTTAAAAAGATAAGGATTAGTCTTTAAATAAGTCTTAATATAGAATAAGAACCTCTCTCCTTCTCTTTCTATTATTTACCGTATACGAACCGTATACGGACCCTATATAGTAATAAATCTTTTTATATTATTCTAAGAATCTTTATAATTCTAATCCTTCTTAACTCTATTAGGAGAATAACCTATTAAGATAGTACTATAAACTTATTCTTAAGATAATAAAGTTATAGGTAATAAATTAAGCTCTAACTTTCTATTTACTCCGTCTATAGATATTATATAGACTAAAGCTATTCTATAAATAGCTTTAGGTAAGTATTAAAGAGACCTCTAATAAAAAAGTTATTTATTAGTAAGTTATAAATAACCTCCGTTATAAGGAGTGACGTTTAGCTAGAATAGAGGAGTAGTATAAGGTTTAGTAAAAGATCTAAAGAATTAATAACTATATATAGATCCTAAATAATCTATTACTAGTTTAAGACTATCTAATTATTAAGCTTAAATTAGATTTAGCTAAAGAAATCTCTATTATAAAAAAATTAATTTTCTACTTTACTTCTAAATCCGGACTATATATAGTCTAAATAATATTTATATTTATATTAAGTCTACGTCTAGCTTCTCTACTAGAGTATAAGGAATATTATAATTAAGATTTATAAAACTAGATTTACTTTATAAAAAATACTTTTAACGTTACTCCGTCCTACTTCTAAATAAACTATATATAGATTATATAGGCTATATAGTTACTCCGTAAAGAAGCTAAGGAAATCTAATTTTAGAAGTAAAAATAAAAAGAAGACTAAGATATAGTAATATAATAATAGTTTAAATTATTTTTTATTAACGTAGTTTAAAACTCCTTTAATTATAATCTTAACGCCTTTATACGCTTTACGGACACGCGTTAATAAGATTTATAGATAGTATAGAACTTTATAAGCTACCTCTTATAGTTAGAGGATAGCTAGAATATCTTATACTCTAATAAGTAAAAGATATAGAATCTACTTACTAGGCTACGTCCTAAATTATAAAACCTTATTATTTAAACGTGTAAGGGCTCCGCTAGAAGGAGGTTAACCTTGTTAGGGTTAAGGCCGGACTACTGACGGACTGTATATAATACGTTACCGGACGGACCCCTATTAGTCCGTATATAGTTAGAGATTAGATTATATAAGTAATTAGAGACGGCCCCCCTCTATTATCTTAAAAAAATAAAGATTAGTCTTTAAATAAATTTTAAGATAGAATAAGAACCTCTCTCTCTCTCTCCTATTATTTATTATATATAAACCGTATACGGACCCCTTATAGTAGTAAATCTTTTTATATTATTTTAAGAATCCTTATAATTCTAATCCTTCCTAATCCTATTAGGAGAATAACTTATTAAGATAATACTATAAATTTATTTTTAGGGTAATAAAGCTACGGGTAATAAATTAAGTTTTAATTTTTTATTAGTTTTACTTATAAATACTATACGGACTAAAGCTATTCTATAAATAACTTAAGTAAGTATTAAAGAGACCTCTAATAAAGAAGCTATTTATTAGTAAGTTATAAATAATCTCCGTTATAAGGAGTAACGTTTAGCTAAAATAAAGAAATAATATAAGGCTTAGTAAAAGATTTAAAGAATTAATAACTATATATAGACTCTAAATAATCCGTTACTAGTCTAAGACTATCTAATTATTAAGCTTAAATTAGACTTAGCTAAGAAAGTCCCTACTATAAAAAAACTAATTTTCTACTCTACTTCTAAATCTAGACTATATATAGTCTAAGTAATATCTATATTTATATTAAGTTTACGTCTAGCTCCCCTACTAGAGTATAAGAGATATTATAATTAAGATCTATAAGATTAGATTTACTTTACGGAAAATACTTTTAACGTTACTCTATCTTACTTTTAAATAGACTATATATAAATTATATAGGCTATATAGTCGCTCCGTAAAGAAGCTAAGGAAATCTAGTTTTAAAAGTAGAAATAGAAAGAAAATTAAAACGTAATAATATAGTAATAATTTAAATTATTTTTTACTAATATAATTTAAAACCTCTTTAATTATAGTCTTAATATCTTTATACGCTTTACGGACGCGTATTAATAGAATTTATAAATAGTATAGAACTTCGTAAGCTACCTCTTATAGTTAGAGAATAGCTAAAATATTTTATACTCTAATAAGTAGAAGATATAGAACCTACTTACTAGGCTATATTCTAAATTATAAAACCTTATTATCTAAACGGTACTAATATATAATTCTTATAAATTATTTATTATATAAGTAAGCCGTCTTAAGGATATACTAAGAGACTAATAACGGAATATTACTAGACTACGCTTAGAATCTAAGATATAAAACTAAGGAAAAGGTTATAGCTTTACTAGTAAAGATATAAATATAAGATATTATTTAAGAAGCTCTCTTTCTAGTAACCGTTATACTTAATAATAAGGCTATTTATAGTCTTATTATAGACCGTATAGCTCTTAAGTATAAGACTAAGGATAAAGATAAACCTTATTACTAAACTATAATTTTATTATATACTAGACTTATAATAAAGAGAGCTATACTTTCCTAAATTATTCTAAGAAGTTATCTAGTATAAATTAGGTAAGTACTAATCCTAATATAAAAAAAGAAAAGAGCGGGTTATAGCCTCTATAATAATTTTATATATAAAAGATAATATAGAGAAATATTATATATTAATTATTAATATAAAGATTACTAACGCTACCTACTAACGTAAACTAGTATAAGTAATACTTAATAGTAGTACGGAGGTAAATATTATTAATAAAAATCTAGCTAAGTAGCTAAGTCTATAATATAAAGAGAGTATAGACCTTCTATATATATATAAATTTAATAATAAGACTACTATATACTATAGTACTTATAAGGTAGAGTTAACTCTATATAATAATTAATACTAGTTAAGAATAGTTACGGACCGTTTCTATTCCGTAGACTTAACCTATAGTATTAATATAATTTTTAGACTCTCTATATTATAGTAAAAAAATATAATTATAAATTATATAGTTCCCGCGTAGCGCTAGAGGATCTAACCTTCTTAAATAAAAATTAATTCTCTAAATAAATTTATAAACGCGCTTAAAGTAAACTCTCTAGTATATACTATTTATATATCTTTTATTAAAAGTTATATATTAATTATTATTAGACCGTCTACGGCTACTAGTCTTCTAGATAAGTTTAAGGAGTTTTAAGATATATTCTTAGATAAGGAAGTTAAGAGGCTTTCGCTATTTAAAGAAGATAATTATACTATTAAATTAACTAAAAAACTACTTTATAGGGTTATTTATAATCTCTCCGTTATAGAGTTAAAGATATTATAGTAATATATTAATAATAAGCTTATAGTAGACTAAATTAGGTATTTAGTAAACCCTACTAGCGCCCCCGTAATATTTATACTAAAGTAAGATAATTTCTTATAGTTATATATTAATTACTACTGTGGTAGTTATTCTAACGATAGTGGTTAGTGCCATACTATTATTATAAAGAAGAAGTATCTTCCGTCTTAGCCTTCTAAGTAGTAAGTCTTATTCCTTATCTCTTACTTATTTTTCTATCCCTCCCTCTCTTCTCCTAGGTATTTCCTATAGTAGTATAGAGTATTTCCTTATAAGAGAATAGCTCCTATTTTATTATTTAAGTAATTCCCTTTTTTACCCGTTACGTCTTAATAAGTGTCTATTACTAGCTTCCACCCGTTATATCTTAACGAGTGTCCATCACCAGTTTCCACCATCACACTACGGCCTAAATAATATTATAATAAAGAATTATTACCTATTTCTACTTATTAGTAAGATCCTAGATAGGCTCATTAGAGCTAAGTACTTTATAAAGCTAGATTTTAAGGAAGCCTACTACTATATCTATATATAGAAAAGGGATAAATAGAAGATAATATTTTATATATAATATAACTATTTTAAGTATTTAATTATATTTTTTAGCCTAGTAAATACTCCTATAACCTTCTAAGTATATATTAATTATATACTAGTAGGCCTAGTAGATATCTTTTATATTATATACCTAGATAATATTCTTATCTATTTAAATAACGCGTAAAAGTATATAGTATACGTATAAGTAGTACTTAAATAATTAAGAAGATTTATATTATTTATAAACTTAAAAAAATATAGCTTTAATACTATAAAAGTAACCTTTTTAAGATATATAGTTACTCCGGATAGGATCCGTATAGAGATTAAAAGAATTAAGATAATTAAAGAGTAATTTAAGTTAGATACTTTTAGAGTAATTTAAGTTTTTCTTAATTTTATAAACTTTTACTAAAAATTTATTAAGAACTTTACTAAGCTATCTAAACTATTAATAAATCTATTATAAAATTTAATAGAAGTAAAGCGCTAAAGTACGCTATAGTTAAATAAAAAAGAAAAGGAAATATTCTATAGACTTAAACTTATTTTTATAAAAGTACTAGTATTAAGATACTTTAATTCTAGGTTCCTAATTTAACTAGAGATAGACGCGTTAATAGTTATAATTATAAGAATTATATCTTAATTATTTAATAATAGTTAGTATCCTATTACGTACTAGTTAAGGAAATTAACTAAAATTAAAATAAAATAGCCTACCTAGGAATAAGAGTTACTAGTAATTATATAAATATTTTAGTAGTAGTAGTACTACTACGCCGGCGCGGTCTATCTAATTAAGATCTTAATAAACTATACTAATCTAAAAGGAATAATTAAGATCTAATAAATAATAAAAAAAGTTACTTATTAAGTAATATTTTTTTCCGAGTTTAATTTTACGGTTAGATATTAGATAGAAAAAATAAACCTAGCTAATATACCCTTTAGGTAACTAGACTATTCTAAGTCTATAGTTAGAGAGAGTATAAACTATATACTACTAATCTTAAAGAAGAAGATAAACCTTAATAAGTTTATATAAAGTAATATATCTAGTATAGGATAAGTTAAAATTTTAAATAAAAGCTTAACTAGATAGAGTTTAGATTATATATATTCTTTATAAACTACGGAAAAAGAAAAAGCTAAACTAATTTAAGAATATAGAGACTTATTTCTAAATAAACTTATAGACTATAGACTATTAATATTAAAAAATAATATTATAGCTACTTTAAGTACCGAGGACCTATTCTAAGATAAAATATTATTTAAAGAGTTTATTATAAGGTAATAATAACTTAATTACTTTATAAGTAATATAATTATATCATACGAAGAGAGAAAAGAAAAAAGAAAGATAGAAAGGATTAAATAACTAGTTAAAGATAATTTACTATATTATCTTAAGGTACTATACGTACCTATAGAATAAGTAATAAGAATAGAGATCCTATAAAGGTACTATAATAATAAATTAGTAGACTACTTTAGAAAATTGTGAGGGTTCTTGGAACAACGTGAGGAGATTTACTACCGTATTAGATCCGTATACGGTTCGTATACGATAAGTAATAGGAGAGAAAAGGAGAGAAGTTTTATTCTATTAAAAGATTTATCTAAAGATTAATCCTTATCTCCCTAAGATAATAGAGGGGGCTATCTCTAATTACTTATATAGACTAGTCTTTAACTATATACGGACTAATAGGGGT
Source organism: Dicorynia guianensis (assembly GCA_037013595.1). Classification (NCBI taxonomy): domain Eukaryota; kingdom Viridiplantae; phylum Streptophyta; class Magnoliopsida; order Fabales; family Fabaceae; genus Dicorynia; species Dicorynia guianensis. The sequence goes on from JASUAB010000045.1 coordinate 311,531, forward strand.
CCGTCCGGTAACGTATTATATATAATCTATTAATAATTTAATCTTAACTTTAATAAGAGTTAACCTTCTTCTAATAGAGTTCTTATAACTCTTCTCCCCTTTAATAAAGTTTAACCTTAGATAAGTTAAATTTATATAAATATTTTAGTATCTTACCGTTAAAGGTCCGGTTATAGTCTATATATAGTAAACTAATAACTAGTCTATATAGGGGCTATTAGGTAACTATATATAGAAATTTCTATTATATTTATAAGTATCTCCGTATACGGTCTACTATAGGATAGTATTTAATTATAGAAAATCTCTCTAGTTAGTAGACGATAAGTACTTTATAAGTAAATATTCTCTATTTAGTAACTTTATATATATAGTCCAGCGGTAGTCTACTATATATTAATATTAATTACTTTTTAAGTTCTTTTTATATTATCTTTTATTTCTTTTTATCTTAACTTTAGTATATAACCGTAGGGCGTCCGCCTATAACTTATTATAGAAGTATTATTAAAGTTTACTTAGTCCTAAAAAATACCTTATCTCCTATTATTAGGTATATTAATTATATAATAGTAGGGGCGTATCTATTTTAAATTAGAATATTTAAAATTTTACTATATTTATTTTTCTCTTCTTCTTTTTTCTTTTTTATTTAGCTAGTTAAGTTTCTTCTACTTATTATTTAGTTATACTAGCTTCTTTTATTATACCTTATATTACTTATAAAGAGGAGGTTTTTACTTATCCTTTTAGTATAGATAATATTATTATTATTTCTTATAGTTTTAGTAATCTTAAAGAGTATAAAGAGCTCTTTAATATAAATATAATTTATACTTCTTAATATAAACGGGCTACTAATACCTCTAATTTACTAAAGTAAGAAGTATTCCTAGTATAAGATTAATATTATATTATATCGCCTCCCTCTAGTTTATACGCGTTATATAAAGTCTACGGCTACTAGTAGTTATAAATATAATAAGAATAATAAAAGTTATTATACCTACTTATACTATAAGAAAGCCGGTAATCCCTATATTTCTATTTAATTTAGTATCCTATCTAACGTCGTATAGCTTATAGCTAATATTTTAATTAAGTTAAGTATTAATACTTACGCTAGCGTTATTATTAATAAGATTTATACTAACTAGGACGTTTTTAAGAGCTTATAAAATAGATATATAGCTAATACTTACGCTGCTAGGTCTAAGCTATTAACCCCTAAGTAGTCTATATATATTAGTAGTACTAGGTTTATAGGTTAGTCGCTTTATCACGACCTTTAAGATATTAAATATAACCTCTATTAATTAGTAAGTTAATAGTTTATAACCTATCCGTTTACCGTTTACTTATTAATATTTTATAGGTTAATTTAACTTAGACGCTAGTTAAGTATATTATTACTATTCTTACTAATATTTTATATTCTTTTTATTATATTTTTTTTACGCGTAGTTCGCCGGTTTATTCTTTAACTTATATACTATTATTAAGCCTAGTAACTTATCCGTTAAGTTATATAATTATAGTTTAGCTCTCTTTTTCTTACTTAGCTATTATAGTATTAGTTATTAACTTTAATAATAATAATAATAATAAAGATTAGCGTCCTACCTTAGAGCCTATTTGTGATTTCACGATACATCATGTCACATCAAATGTGACGAATGAAATTGTGATAATTAAATCATAATATAATAAACTATAGTTAGGTTCCCCTAGATTATTAACTCGTGTGCTATAAGTAGCGATCTCATCTATAGAGATAAGGAGAAAAAAAGTAGTTTAATTTAAGTCCTTATTACCTAATATTATGTTATACTTTATTCAAGTAATGAATTATCTTATAAATAATAAAATATGAACGTACCTCCTAATATAATAAGTATCTTAATAATCGTTTTACTTACTAATATAATAAATTACCTTATATTATTTTATAGGTTATAAGCCCGGCGTATACTAAACGTAATAAGTAAAGTCCTAATTATATATACTAAAAAGTTACTAAGATAAGTAGATTACTTTACTTACCTACTTTACTATTTTATAATAGACTTTAACTACTAATTATTTCCTTTAGACCCTTCTATTACATTATAACGACTACTATTTAAAATCGAATTACTACTAAAATTAAATAGTCGAGGAGACGACTTTACTATATAGTAAAAGGCTTAGAGATTTACTATTAAAGCGTTACTATATACTCTTATTATCTTAGATCTAAATATACTTACGAATTTAATAAACTTCCCTTACTTAAGTAATAAAGTAATAACCTTCCTTATAGTATTAATTAATAATAATCTATTATTATTTCTCTTAAAGTATAACTATCTATTAACCGCCTAGAAGGAGATCTTAGAGAGGTTTAACCGTAATACGGGACTAAATACTATTTATTTACTTACTTAAGTAGTAAATACGCGAATAGAAGAAGGTAAGTCCTTAAAAGAATACCTTAATAAATTTAAATCTATCTAGTATAAAATAGTAATCAGATATTACTTATTAACTAAATTAGTTATATAAAATCTTCGAAATATATTTAAAGTAGATAATATTAAGGGGTATTTCTTTCTTACTTCTCTTCCTCCTTTAATAATGAATATAATTAATAACATCATTTTAAAGGATATTATTATATTCTCTGCTATTTAGAGCAAAATACTTAATTTAATATAACTTTTAAATAATAATGAATCCGGATTAGTATATTAGATAAAGACTAATCCTACTAAGAAGAAAAAGAATAAGAAGTAAAAAGATTAGAAAGGTAAATTAACTAAGGAGTTAATAAATAACGAACTTAGAAATAATAAATATTTATACTATAAGAAAAGAGATTTTAATTTCCGAAATTATATATATAAGACGTATTTTTAACTAAATAAAGATAAATAAAAGAAAAGTAACGCGTTTAAAGCCTAAGAAGATTATAAAGAATTATTAGATTATAATATAGTTACTTTTATAGTGACTAGCGTATTTAACGATGATTATTTTATTAACGTAATTACTTATTCCCCTTTATAGATTTTTAATATAGGCTATTTAATCTATATATCGTTATATAAGGACGATTTCGTAAAAATAACACCTTATATTAGGAGTATTCGAGTAGTAGAAGGAAAGATTTATAAGTCTTATAGTATTAGAACTATTAAAATCTAACTTAGGTTCCTAAATAACTTAAATAATAAAGTAACTATCTAGTAAGTATTATTCGTACCTGAAATAATTAACACTCGGTTATTTAGCTAGATATTATATTAAAAGTATAGCTATTACCTTAAAGTAAAAGATAAGAATCTATTTCTTACTCGTAAATTATTAATAGGCTTAAGAATTATACTTTAGACACTAAATATATTAAAAGGAATTATTATTTAAATAAAATAATTATTAAACGAATCTTTTATATTTAGTACTTTATTTTATAACTTTTATAACTTAATTAGTTATTTTAAATTATTCTAATAATAGGATTACTCCGACGGAAATAAAATACTAATTAAACTAAAGGACTTCTTCTATAAAGTTTATAAATTAATAAAGTCTACCTATCGATTACTAGAACGTATTAGAATTAAGTTAGTAAAACTATTTAACCTCGTTTATTCTAATCTATCTAGTAAATTTACTGTTAATTCATTAGGGAGAAAGTAATACTATATAACTTTTATTAATAACTTTATAAGATATACTTAGATTACATTCTTACGATAAAAATCTAACGTATTTTAGTCAATAGTTAATTTTACTTAAAAGGTGAAGACGTAATTTAACGCGAAGATTAAACGTTTTTATATAGATAATAGAAAGGAATATATTAATAATTATATTTAAAATTACTTCTAATTAGAAGGAATTGACTAGGAATCCTCTCCTTTATATATTTATAAATTAAACGGTATTACTAAAAGAATCAATTAGATATTAACTTAAATAGTAAGAGGTATATTTAAATTATATACGTAACTATAATTCTTATAGGTAGAGTTGTACTCTACCGTATACTATCTTAGGAACTAACTAAATTATTCTACATTAAAGTCTATACTATTTAAACTATTATTTAGAACGAAACTAACCGTTTATCACCTCTATCTATTTAGTTAAAAATATTAGATTTATATCAGTAAAGAAGAAAGGTAAACTAATTTAAAGCTATCTAAATTAGTATATAAAGCCACCTTTATTAGATATTATAAATTAGATAAAATTTTTCGCGTCTTTATTCCGAAGTTACGCTCTATTTATAAAGTTAGATCTATTATTTTTACCCTACTAACTAAAAACGGGGGAGTAATACAGATCTCTAATAATTAAAATGATATAATACCTTCTCAACTTAAAACGGAACCGTAATATTAAGATATTAAGATAATTAAAATAATAAATAATAAACCTACTAGTTAAATAGTTAAAGTAATTATACTATTAAATAACTTGATATTTAAAATATAATCCCTTATCCCTATAAGATAACCTTAACCTAAACCACTAGGATTTACCGAATCATAATAACGCGAAAAGATTAGTTAAAAGTCTAAATTATTAAATTACGTTAATAATTATGAGATAGATTTCGCCTATTTAACTTAGATCCCTAATAACTATAGCGAAGCTATAAAATCGGTAAATAATAAGAAATAGCTAAGCGTAATATTACTAGAACTAGATTTACTTAAGAAGAATTATACATAGGATATAGTTAATAATAAAAATTAATAAACTATTAGATATTAATAAATATTTACTATAAAATATACGCTAGATAGTTAAGTCGCTCGCTTTAAAGCTTATCTTATTACTTAAGGATATTTATAATACCTAGGTAAAGATTATAATAAGATATACTTACCTATAGCTAGATATAAATTACTCTAATTACTACTCACTATCTCAGCCTTATTTAATTTAAAAATCGAATAAATAGACGTCAATACTACTTTCCTTTATAGAGATTTAAACGAAGAGATTTATATAAAGATACCTCCTAGGTTTAATAAAAATAGTAAAAGTCCTAAGACTGAGAAAGTATATTTATAGGTTAAAATAATTAAGACGTTAATAGTATAATAAAATTATATTATACCTTACCTTAAATAATTTTAAAATAATAATATTTAACCCCTACGTATTTCTAAATACTTATTAAGTTATTATTTATCTATATATAGATAATCTACTCTTCTTCGGGAAACTGTAATATATAGAATAAGTAAAAAACCTTATTAAGTTAAGATTCTTATATAAAGATCTTAGATAAGTAAAATATATCCTAGGATTTAAAATTAGATATTATAAAGAATATTTAGTCTTAATATAAAGATTATATACTAACAGGATCCTCGAGAGATTTAAAATAATAGATTATAATCTACTTACCTTACCTATTAAACTAAACTAGTATCTAAACCTCGACGATAATCGACGATATAATTAAATAGAATATTAGAAGATTATTAGATTAAAAATATATCTAATAGTTACCACCCGTCCCGATATCTTATTTACTCTTAATATACTTTCTTAATTCGTATCTAACCTAAGACAAGATTACCTTAACAGGGCTAAGTTATCGCTACGCTACCTAAAGGGGATAACGTTATATAGTATCAGTGTAAGGGCTCCGCTGGAAGGAGGTCAACCCTTGTTAGGGTTAAGGCCGGACCACCGACGGACCGTATATAGTATGTTACCGGACGGACCCCTATTAGTCCGTATATAGTTAGAGACTAGACCGTATAAATAATTAGAGACGGCCCCCTCTATTACCTTAGAAAGGTAAGGATTAGTTTTTAGATAAATCTTCTAATAGAATAAGACCTCTCTTCTTCTCTCTCCTATTACTTACCGTATATAAACCGTATACGGACCTCCTATAGTAGTAAATCTCCTTACGTTATTCTAAGAATCCTTATAATTCTAATCCTTCCTAACTCTATTAGGGGAATAACCCGTTAAGATAGTATTATAAACTTATTCTTAGAGTAACGAAGCTACGGGTAATAAATTAAGCTCTAGCTTTCTATCTACTCTATCTATAGATATTATATAAACTAAAGCCGTTCCGTAAGCGGCTTAAGTAAATATTAAAGAGACCTCTAATAAAGAAGCTACCTATTAGTAAGTTATAAATAACCTCTATTATAAGGAGCGACGTTTAGCTAGAATAGAGGAGTAGTATAAGGCTTAGTAAAAGATCTAAAGGATTAATAACCGTATACGGACTCTAAATAATCCGTTACTAGTCTAAGACTATCTAATTATTAAGCTTAAATTAGACTTAGCTAAGGAAGTCCCTACTATAGAAGAACTAATTTTTCGCTCTACTTCTAAATCTAGACTATATATAGTCTAAATAATATTTATACCCGTATTAAGTCTACGTCTAGCTCCCCTACTAGAGTATAAGGGATATCGCGATTAAGATCTACGAGACTAGATTTACTCTATAGAAAATACTTTTAATGTTACTCCGTCCTATTTCTAAACGGACCGTATATAGATTATATAAACTATATAGTTATTTTATAAAGAAGTTAAAGAAATCTAGTTTTAAAAGTAGGAATAGGAAGAAGACTAAGACGCGGTAATATAATAATAGTTTAAATTATTTCTTATTAACGTAGTTTAAGATCCTTTTAACCGTAGCCTTAACGCTTCTATATATTTTATAGACGCGCGCTAATAGAAGTCGTAGATAGTACGTAACTTCGTAAGCTACCTCTTATAGTTAGAGGATAGCTAAAATATTTTATACTCTAATAAGTAGAAGATATAGAACTTACTTACTAGGCTACGCCCTAAATTACGAAACCTTATTATCTAAACGGTATTAATATATAATTCTTATAAATTATTTATTATATAAATAAGCTATCTTAAGGATATACTAGGGGGCCGGCGACGGAACGTTACCGGACTACGCTTAGAATCTAGAGCGTAAGACTAAGGAAAAGGTCGTAGCTCTACTAATAAAGATATAAATATAGGATATTATTTAGGAAGCTCTCTTTCTAGTAACCGTTATATTTAATAATAAGGCTACTTACGGTCCTACTATAGACTATATAGCTTCTAAATATAAGACTAAGGATAAGGACGAGTCTCGTTACTAAACTATAATCCTATTATATACTAGACTTATAATAAAGAGGGTTATACTTTCCCGAACTATCCTAAGAAGTAATCTAGAGTAAATTAGGTAAGTACTAACCTTAATATAAAAAAAGAAAGGAGTAGGTTATAGCCTCTATAGCGGCCTTATATATAAAAGGTAACGTAGAGAAATATTATACGTTAATTATTAACGCGGAGATTACTAACGCTACTTATTAACGTAAGCTAGTATAAGTAATACTTAATAGTAGCGTAAAGGTAAATATTATTAATAAGAATCTTACTAAGTAGCTAAGCCTATAGTATAAGAAGGGTGTAGACCTTCTATACGTATGCGGATTTAATAGTAAGACTACTATATATTATAGTACTTATAAGGTAGAGTTAACTCTATATAATAACTAGTACTAGTTAAGAATAGTTACGGACCGTTTCTATTCCGTAGACTTAACCTATAGTACTAGCGTAATCTTTAGACTTCCTACGTTATAGTAAAAAAGTATAATTATAGATTATATAGTTTCTATATAGCGCTAGGGGGTCTAACCTTCTTAAATAAAAATTAATTTTCTAAATAAATTTATAAATACGCTTAGAGTAAACTCTCTAGTATATACTATTTATATATCTTTTATTAAAAGTTATATACTGACCGTTATTAGACTATCTACGGCTACTAGCCTTCTAGACGAGCTTAGGGAGTTTTAAGATATATTCTTAGATAAGGAAACTAAGAAGCTTCCGCTATTTAAAGAAGGTAATTATATTATTAAATTAACTAGGGAATTACTTTATAGGGTTATTTATAACCTCTCCGTTACGAAGTTAAAGATATTATAGTAGTATATTAATGACGAGCTCGTAGCAGGCTAAATTAGGTATTTAGTAAGCCCTACTAGCGCCCCCGTAATATTTATACTAAAGTAAGATAACTTCTTACGGCTATATATTAACTACTACGGCCTAAATAATATTATAGTAAAGAATTATTACCCGCTTCTACTTATTAGTAAGATCCTAGATAGGCTTATTAGGGCTAAGTACTTTATAAAGCTAGATCTTAAGGAAGTCTATTACCGTATCCGTATACGGAAAAGGGATAAATAGAAGACGGCGTTTTATATATAATATAGCTACTTTAAGTATTTAGTTATATCTTTTAGCCTAGTAAATGCTCCTATAATCTTCTAAATATATATTAATTATATACTAGTAGGCCTAGTAGATATCTTTTATATTATATACCTAGATAATATCCTTATCTATTTAAATAGCGCGTAAGAGTACGTAGTACATATATAAGCGGTACTTAAATAATTAAGAAGATTCGTATTATTTGCGAACTTAAAAAAGTATAACTTTAATACTATAGAAGTAACCTTTCTAAGATATATAGTTACTCTAGATAGGATCCGTATAGAGACTAAAAGGGTTAAGATAATTAAAGAGTAGCCTAAGCTAGATACTTTTAGAGTAATCTAAGTTTTTCTTAGTTTTATAAACTTCTACTAAAGATTTATTAAGAACTTTACTAAGCTATCCGGACTATTAATAAACCTATTATAGAATCTAACGGAAGTAAAGCGCCGAAGTATACTATAGTTAAGTAAAGAAGAAAAGGAAGTATTCTATAAACTTAAGTTTATTTTTATAGAAGCGCTAACATTAAGATACTTTAATCCTAGGCTCCTAATTTAACTAGAAACGGACGCGTTAATAGTTATAATTATAGGGATTATATCTTAACTATTCGATAATAGTTAGTATCCTATTATATACTAGTTAAGGAAATTAACTAAAACTAAGATAAAATAGCCTATATAGGAATAAGAGTTACTAGTAATTATATAAGTATTTTAGTAGTAGCGGTACTACTACGCCGGCGCGGTCTATCTAATTAAGATTCTAATAGACTATACTAACCTAAAAGGAATAATTAAGGTCCGATAAATAACGGGGAAAGTTACCTATTAGATAATATTTCTTTCTAAGTTTAATTTTATAGTTAGATATTAGGTAGGGAAGATAAACCTAGCTAACGTACTTTCTAGATAACTAGACTATTTTAAGTCCGTAGTTAGAGAGAGTGTAGACCGTATACTACTAACCTTAAAGAAGAAGATAAACCTTAATAAGTTTATATAAAGTAATATATCTAGCGTAGGATAAACGCCTAGTATAAAATAAGTTAAAATCTTAAATAAAAGCTTAACTAGATAGAGTTTAGACTATATACGTTCTTTACGGACTGCGGAAAAAGGAAAAGCTAAACTAATTTAAGAATATAGAGGCTTATTCCTAAATAAACTTATAGACTGTAGACTATTAATATTAAAAAGTAGTATTATAGCTACTTTAAGTACCGAGGACCTATTCTAAGATAAAATATTATTTAAAGAGCTTATTATAAGGTAGTAATAACTTAATTACTTTATAAGTAATATGATTGCATTATACGAAGAGAGAAAAGAAAAAAGAAAAGTAGAAAGAGTTAAATAACTAGTTAAAGACGGCTTACTATATTACCTTAAGATACTATATATACCTATAGAATAAGTAATAAGAATAGAGATCCTATAAAGGTACTATAATAATAAATTAGTAGGCTACTTTAGAAGATCTCATATAGTTAATCTTATATTAAGGAAATTCTTATAGCTAAAGTTACGCGCGGATATTAATAAATATATAAGGACGTACTCCGTATATTAATAGAATAAAGTCCGTAGGTATTAACCGTACGGTTAGATATAGAGATTTTAGTAGCTAGAAGCTCCGTTTTAGGAGATTTCTCTTAACTTTATTATAGGACTACCTCCTAGTAAGAGATAAGGTAAAGTATATAATTATATCTTAGTTATCGTAGACTGCTTTATAAAGTTTATAACCTATATTTCCTATACTAAGAATATTACTACTAGAGAGTTCTTCGAGGTATTATAGGATAAATAGATCTATAAGTACGGAGTACCTAGGGGTATTATCTCTAATAGAGGAACCCTATTTACTAGTAAATTCTAGGTAGACGTCTCCTACTATCTAAGTATTAAATAGAGACTTAGTATAGCTTTTTATCTATAGATAGATAGCTAGATAGAGAGGCTAAATTAAGTACTAGAATTCTACCTCCGGTACTTTTACTATAAATAATAGGATTAATAGACTACTTACTTATAGTTAGCAGCGTTTACTTATAATAATAGTATATATACTATAACGTAAATACTACCCTTTAGGATAGTACTTACCTACGTACTATAACTAGGCCTTAATAATATTCTTAGTAAAGAAGAGAGAAAAGTACCTAATACTAGGTAGAGAGTAGTAAACCTTTACTAAGCTTTTAAATAGGTTAAGACACGCTTATAAGTAGTATATAACTTCTAAGCTAATTACTATAATAAGAAATATATACTATAAAAGTTTAAGAAAGGAGATTAAGTCTTACTAGTAATAAAGAACTTAAAACTTATACTATCTAACGTAAAGTTAAAGCTAGCCTACGTAGGCCTATTTACTATCTAAGAGCTAATTAGCGGATAGGCCTATCTATTATAACTCCCTCTATCTTACTAGATTTACCCTATCTTCTATATAAGCTACCTGGAGCCGTAGGAACCGTAAGAAGATAAAAAATTAATAGTATTCTTTAATATTAAACCGTTTAATAATTAGGAGGAGTACGAAGTTAATAAGATTATATAAGAACGTATAATCTATAGGAAACGATAGTTCCTAGTTAAATAGAAGAATTAGGGGGATAAGGATAATACCTAGGAGACGCTTAACTACTTAGAGAACGTATAAGAAGTACTATAAGAATTTTTATAATCTAAAGGAAGCGCGCGCCTAAGAGGCCGTCTAGTAAAATATAGTTAGACCGGTAACTAACCGTTAACGAATATCTTAAAGGTTAGGGTTATAATAGCCCCTAAATCTAACCTAGAGATTATATATTAGCTTAGCTAGACGACCGTTAGTCGTCTATCTATAGACTATAGGTGGTCTAAGTATAGACTTACTAGTGCCGAAGCTGATAAGAAACTAAATAAAGGGATATTAGAAATTTATTAGCTTAAATCTTAAAATTAATAAAAGAGAAAGACTATAGTAAAGAGTTCCTATAAATAACTATCTACTTATAACTACGTAAGCCGTAAACTAGCCTATTAGATAAAACCTAAACGCTATAATTCTAGCGGCTACTCTTTATACGTAGCTTCTTAGCTACTAGAGGAGGAGTTAGTATAGAGCTAATCTCTAATAGCTTTAAGGAAGAATTCTTAAAAAACGCTAGTTACTTACTAGTTAAAGTAGTAAGAGTAACTAGCGCTAGCGTTAGAATAACTAAAGTAGTTATAGTAGCTAAGACGGCTGAACTTAATACTACCGCCGAAGAACTAGAAGAACTAGTAAAGTTAGTAGAGTAAATAATAATAGGATAAGCTATAGTAGGCGAGTTATAAGGCTAAGTAAATAGAGGCCGTATATAACTAATAGCTAACTTAGACGTAGTTAACGCTAGCTAAGAAGTAGCTTTAGCTTTAGCCTAAGTAGGAGCTAAAGGGACTAAAGAAAATATACTATATTAAGCTAAAGAGGATAGAATAGGCGCTAAAGTAACGGTCCTATTACGGACCGTTAGAGCTTTGATAGGCTCCGGGGTAGGACGCTAACCTTTATTATTATTATTATTAAAGTTAACGACTAGTGCTGTAATAGCTAAGTAAGAAGAAGAGGGCTAAAAAATAATTATATAACCTAATAGATAAGGTACCGGGCTTAATAATAGTATATAAATTAGAGAATAAACCGGCGAACTACGCGTAAAGGAAATATAGTAAGGAGGACGTAAAATACTAGTAGGAGTAGTAGTAATATATTTAACTAGCGTCTAAGTTAAATCAACCTATAAAATATTAATAAGTAAACGGTAAACGGATAGGTTACGGACCGTTAACTTATTAATTAATAGAGGTTATATTTAATATCTTAAAGGTTATAATAAAGTAACTAACCTATAAACCTAGTACTACTAACGCGTATAGACTATCTAGGGGTCGGTAGCTTAGACCTAGCGGCGCGAGTATTAGCTATATATCTATTCTATAGGCTCTTAAAGACGTCCTAGTTAGCGCGAATCTTATTAGTAACGACGCTAGTGTAAATATCGATACTTAACTTAATTAAAATATCGGCTATAAGCTATACGGCGTTAGATAGAGCGCTAAACTAGATAGAGATATAGGGATTACTAGCTTTCTTATAGTATAAGTAGGCGTAATGACCTTTATTATTCTTATTATATTTATAACTACTAGTAGCTATAGACTTTATATAATACGCGTAAACCAGAGGGAGGCGATACGGCGTAATATTAACCTTATACTAGGAATACTTCTTACTCTAGTAAATCGGGGGTATTAGTAACCCGTTTATATTAAGAAGTATAAGTTATACTTATATTAAAGAGCTCTTCGTACTCTTTAAGGCTACTAAAACTATAAGATATAATAATAATATTATCTATACTAAAAGGACGAGCGAGAACTTCCTCTTTACGAGTAATATAAGGTATAATAAGAGAAGCTAATCTAACTAAATAATTATAATAAGTAAAAGAAAAATGACTACCTAAATAAGAAAGAAAAAAAGAAGAAGAGAAAGGTAGATATAGTAAAGTCTTAAATATCCTAATTTAAAATAGGTACGCCCCTACTATTGTATAATTAACGTACCTAATAATAGGAGATAAGGTATTTTTTAGGACTAAGTAAACTTTAATAATACTCCTATAATAGGCCGTAGGCGGACGCCCTACGGTTATATACTAGAGTTAAGATAAAAAGAAATAAAAGATAATATAAAAAGAACTTAAAAGGTAATTAATATTAATATATAGTAGACTACCGCCGGACCGTATACGTAAAGCCGCTAAATAAAGAATAGTTACTTATAAAGTACTTATTACCTACTAACTAGAGAGATTCTCTATAACTAAATACTATTCTATAGTAGACCGTATACGGAGATACTTATAAATATAAAGGAGATTCCTATATACGGTTACCTAATAGCCTCTATATAGACTGGTTACCGGTTTACCGTATATAGACTATAACTAGACCTTTAATAGTAAGATACTAAGATATTTATATAGACTTAACTCGCCTGAGGTTAGGCTTTATTAAAAAGGGAAAGAGTTATAAAAGCTCTATTAGAAGAAGGTTAACCCTTATTAAGGTTAAGGCCGGACTACTAATAGACTATATATAGTATATTACTAGATAAACCCCTATCGGTCCGTATACAGTTAGAGACTAGATTATATAAGTAATTAGAGACGGCCCCCTCTATTATCTTAGGGAGGTAAGGATTAGTCTTTAGATAAGTCTTCTAATAGAATAAGACCTCTCTCCTTCTCTCTCCTATTACTTACCGTATACGAACCGTATACGGACCCCCTATGGTGGTGAATCTCCTCACGTTGTTCCAAGAACCCTCACAATCAGATTCCCTCGTACACCGTAGAAAGGTAAAATAGAAATCTATTATAACGTATCCTACGCGTTAAATCCCATTAACCGAAGATTAATAAGTAGAATTATTATATTTATTAATAAATTACTAATTATTTAGTTCTTAAGGCTATAGAAAGTCGTTACGTTATCATCTTATAAAGCTGAATATATAGTATTAGCTATTACTATTACTAAAATAAAGTAGCTTTATAAGGTACTCAGCGAGTTCTCCCTAAATTATATAAATAACGTATTTATTGATAATAAATCAGTAATTAATCTTACTATAAATTATAAGATTACGAAGCTCTCTAAATATATTAATATTAGATATTACTTCGTTAAGTAATCTCTTAAAGAAGGACTCTTTAAACTTCATTATATTACTAGTCTAAATAATATCGCTAATATCTTTATAAAGGGGCTACTAGTATTATCCTTCTAGAAGTATATCGGTAAGTTTATTACTAAATTAAGTAATCTAATTAACGTTACAGCCTAATCTATACCTATCTAAAAGTTAAATTAACTATTTCCTTTATTAATTCTAGAAGTTTCGATTCGCGTTACTATAGTTATATAAAATATATTAATTTAAGTATTCACGTTTTATATATTAACTTAAAGTATAACTCTACCTATACTTCTTTTTTTTTACTACTATTCCCTTTAAATTCCTTTTATTTTAAAGTTAGTTTATAGTTGAGTTTTATTTATCCGAACGGTAATTATTAGTTAGTAGTTCTATCTTATTAAGACCTTACTCCTCTCCTTCCCTATCTCGTATACCTAGTATAACATCTTTAAACTAAAATCTTATTATACCTTAAAAGAGTTTCTTATACGACGAAAATACTATAGCTAGAATAAAATCTTTTCTTTAAATAATATATACTAAGGTTAAAATAAGAGCATTAAATTAAAAAGATTTAATAAAATAGAAATTAGCTTATATTATAAGAATATTATATTAGCTAAACTAATTTAACACCCGGTAAAGAAAATTAATCGTATTAAAGGGTAATCCTCTTAAAAAGGAAAAATCTATATCTAAGATCCTCTTAAATAATACTAATAAAGTGAAACGTAGACTTTATACTATTATAAAAAAAGATATTATATAATATAATAACCTCTTTATAAGAACATTAGATGCTATTCAAGAAAAAGAAGATAATTTAAAATTAATAAAGAAGGAGGCTATATAAGGGATATCTAAAGATACTAATAATAATAATATCTTAACTAAAGATAAAGATACGGAGACCCGTAGAATATTAGACGCTATTTTAGATAATAAAGACGTTAAAATACGTTAATAGCTAGTATTATCCCCGAATATTCTTAAGTCGCGATAGTTTAAGATACTATAGTTAAAACCTACGGCTAGAAAGCTTCTACCTACGTTTAATATAATACTTAGAAAGACCGATATACTATCTACTTTATTAAAATATTTACCTAACTCGCCACTTTAATAAGCTTATTTAGTTAAAGATTTACTAACAGACGAAGATTTAGAACTATTAAAAATAGTTAAAGTATTACTTTTAACTGTAAACTAGTACGCCCCTCCTAATAAGATATAGAAGCTAATAGTATTAAGGAGTATTAGATTATAATAAATATATAAAAGCTATATTTTAAACTTAAAAATACGTATTACGATATTAAGAGATCCCCTTAAGAAAGAGATACCTATATAACTTTAATAGCGTACTATTAAAGATACGATCTAAAAGGCTAAAAGAGAGTATTATTAATAATAAGTTTAAAAGAGTAATGAAATATTCAAGGGCTTTAAGCTATCTAAGAAGATTATATTAGATAAACCCGTAACGAAATTAGTAATCCTATATTATCCTTACCTAAATATTAAAAAGACCGTTTAAGTTAAACTATAAGCTCCGGAAATAACGATAAAAACGACACTAGAATATATAACTATTACGCTAAATCCTAAAAGATCGCTTAATAAAAAAGATAAACTATCTACTAAGTAAACTTAAACGTCCTCACCTAAGAAGTTATAATTATTAGTACTAATCTATCTCTACGCTTATAACCTCGCATCCTAAATAATAAAGAACATTATACTAAGATAAAATTATAGTAATATAGTTAAAGGACTCCTGACTTACCGACCCGTACGAGTATATTATAAAGAGGTTTAAAATATTAAACGCGAAACGCGTACTTTGGTTATAGAAGTAAATTAGGTATAGGAGGTTATAGAATAAGATAAATAATTAAGATAAGTTAATAAATTTATTAATATACTTAGGTATATTTTATTTCGGACTAAGATATTTCGCTATATTATAAGTTAAGTATTAATATACTTAAGGGGGAGTATAATTTTATGATATATTATATTATATTAAATATAATAAATGAAATTATAATAATCAAATTATAATATAATAAACCATAGTTAGGTTCCCCTAGATTATTAACTTATATACTATAAGTAGCGATCTTATCTATAGAGATAAGGAGAAAAAAAGTAGTTTAATTTAAGTCCTTATTACCTAATATTATATTATACTTTATTCAAGTGATGAATTATCTCATAAATAATGAAATATGAACGTACCTCCTAATATAATAAGTATCTTGACAATCGTTTTACTTACTGATATAATAAATTGCCTCATATCATTTCACACTATTAAAGCTCTACTAGTCTATACTAGGACTATTACTTTAGTATCTACTCTACCCTCTTTAGCTTAGTATAGTATATTTTTATTAACTCTTATACTAGTTTCTTTAGCTCCTTTAGCTCCTACTTAGGCTAAGGCTAAAGCTACTTTTTAGCTAGCGTTAACTACGTCTAAGTTAGCTATTAGTTATATATAGCCTTTATTTACTTAGCCTTATAACTCGCCTATTATAGTTTATCCTACTATTATTTACTTTATTAGCCTTACTAGTTCTTCTAGTTTTTTAGTAGTAGTATTAAGTTCAGCCGCCCTAATCTTTATAACTATTTTAATTACTCTAATACTAGCGCTAGTTACTCCTATTACTTTAACTAGTAAGTAACTAGCGCTCCCTAAAGATTCTTTCTTAGAGTTATTAAAGATTAGCTCTATACTAACTCCTCCTCTAGTAGCTAAGAAACTACGTATAAAGAGTAGCTACTAGAATTATAGTATTTAGGTTTTATCTAATAGGCTAGTTTATAGCTTATATAGTTATAAGTAGATAGTTATTTATAGGAATTTTTTACTATAGTCTTTCTCTTTTATTAATTTTAAGATTTAAGCTAATAAATTTCTAATATCTACTTTATTTAGTTTCTTATTAACTTTAGTACTAGTAAGTCTATACTTAGACCGTCTATAGTCTATAGATAGGTAACTAATAGTCGTCTAGCTAAGCTAATATATAATCTTTAGGTTAGATTTAGAAGCTATTATAACCCTAATCTTAGAATACTTAGTAATGGTTAGTTACTAGTCCAGTTATATTTTACTAGATAACCTCTTAGTTACGCGCTTCCTTTAAATTATAAGAATTCTTATAATACTTCTTATATATTCTCTAAGTAATTAAGCGTCTCCTAGGTATTATCTTTATCCTCCTAATTCTTTTATTTAACTAGGAACTATTATTCTCTATAAATTATATATTCTTATATAATCTTATTAACTTCGTACTCCTCCTAATTATTAAACAGTTTAATATTAAGAAATATTATTAATTCTTTACCTTCTTACGGTTCTTACGGCTTTAGGTAGCTTATATAAAAGACTAGATAAATCTAGTAAAATAGAAGGAGCTATAATAGGTAGGTCTATCTACTAATTAGCTTTTAGATAGTAAATAGGCCTACGTAGGCCAGCTTTAACTTTACGTTAGATAATATAAGCTTTAGATTCTTTATTACTAGTAAGACTTAATCTCCTTTTTTAAACTTTTATAGTATATATTTCTTATTATAGTAATTAGTTTAGAAGTTATATACTACTTATAAGCGTATCTTAACTTATTTAAAAGCTTAGTAAAGGTTTACTACTCTCTATCTAGTATTAGGTACTTTTCTCTCTTCTTTACTAAGAATATTATTAAGGCCTAGTTATAGTACGTAGATAAGTACTATCCTAAAGGATAGTATTTATATTATAGTATATATATTATTATTATAAGTAAACGCTACTAACTATAAATAGGTAGCCTATTAATCTTATTATTTATAATAAAAGTACTAGAGGTAGAATTCTAGTACTTAGTTTAGCCTCTCTATCTAGCTATCTATTTATAGATAGAAAGCTATATTAAGTCTCCGTTTAATACTTAGATAGTAGGAGACGTCTATCTAGAATTTACTAGTAAATAGGGTTCCTCTATTAGAGATAATACCCCTAGGTACTCTATACTTATAGATCTATTTATCGTATAATACCTTAAAGAACTCTCTAGTAGTAATATTCTTAGTATAAAAAATATAGGCTATAAACTTTATAAAGCGGTCTATAATAACTAAGATATAATTATATACTTTACCTTATCTTTTACTAGGAGGTAGTCCTATAATAAAATTAAGAGAGATCTTCTAGAATAGAGCTTCTAGCTACTAAAATCTTTATATCTAATTATACGGTTAATACCTACGGACCTTATTTTATTAATATATAAGGTATATTTTTACGTATTTATTAACGTCTATATATAACTTTAGCTATAAGAATTTCCTTAATATAAGATTAACTATATAGGATCTTCTAAAGTAGCCTACTAATTTATTATTATAGTATCTTTATAGGATCTCTATTCTTATTACTTATTCTATAAGTATATATAGTACCTTAAGGTAATATAATAAACTATCTTTAACTAATTATTTAATTTTTTTTATCTTTCTTTTTTCTTTTCTCTCTTTATATAATATAATTATATTACTTATAAAGTAATTAAATTATTATTATCTTATAATAAACTCTTTAAATAATATTTTATCTTAGAATAGGTCCTCGGTACTTAAAGTAGCTATAATACTACTTTTTAATATTAATAGTCTATAGTCTATAAGTCTATTTAGAAATAAGCCTCTATATTCTTAGATTAGTTTAGCTTTTCCTTTTTCCGTAGTTTATAAAGAATATATATAGTTTAAACTCTATCTAGTTAAGTTTTTATTTAAGATTTTAACTTATCCTATATTAGGTATATTACTTTATATAAACTTATTAAGGTTTATCTTCTTCTTTAAGATTAGTAGTATACGGTCTATACTCTCTCTAACTATAGACTTAGAATAATCTAGTTATCTAGAGGATACGTTAGTTAGGTTTATCTTTCCTACCTAATATCTAATTATAAAATTAAACTTAGAAAAAAATATTACTTAACGGATAACTTTTCCTATTATTTATTAGACTTTAATTATTTCTTTTAGGTTAGTATAGTCTATTAGAACCTTAATTAGATAAACTACGTTAGCGTAGTAGTACTACTACTACTAAAATACTTATATAATTACTAGTAACTCTTATTTCTAGGTAAGCTATTTTATCTTAGTTTTAGTTAATTTCCTTAACTAGTACGTAATAGGATACTAACTATTATTAAATAGTTAAGATATAATCTTTATAATTATAATTATTAACGCGTCCGTCTCTAGTTAAATTAGGAGTCTAAGATTAAAATATCTTAATATTAGTACTTCTATAAAAATAAGCTTAAGTCTATAGAATACTTTTTTTTTTACTTAATTATAGCGTACTTTAGTACTTTACTTCTATTAAGTTTTATAATAGATTTATTAATAATTTAGATAGCTTAGCGAAGTTCTTAATAAATTCTTAGTAGAAGTTTATAAAACTAAGAAAAACTTAGATTACTCTAAAAATATCTAGCTTAGATTATTTTTTAATTATTTTAACCCTTTTAGTCTCTATATAGATCCTATTTAGAGTAACTATATACTCTAGAAAGGTTATTTTTATAATATTAAAATTATACTTCTTTAAGTTTATAAATAACGTAAATTTTTTTAATTATTTAAGTATTACTCGTACGTATACTACGTACTCTTACGCGCTATTTAAATAAATAAGAATATTATTTAGGTATATAATATAAAAGATATCTACTAGACCTACTAGTATATAATTAATATACGCTTAGAAGGTTATAGGAGTATTTACTAGGTTAAAAGATATAATTAAATACTTAAAGTAACTATATTATATATAAAATACCGTCTTTTATTTATCTTCTTTTTATATATAGATATAGTAGTAGGCTTTCTTAAGATCTAACTTTATAAAGTACTTAGCTCTAATAAGTCTATTTAGAATCTTACTAATAAGTAGAAGCGGGTAATAATTCTTTACTATAATATTATTTAGGCCGCGGTAATTAATATATAGTTATAAAGAATTATCTTACTTTAGTATAAATATTACGGGGGCGCTAGTAGGGTTTACTAAATATTTAATTTAGCTTACTATAAGCTTATTATTAATATACTACCGTAATATCTTTAACTCTATAATAGAGAGGTTATAAATAACTCTATAGAGTAATTTTCTAATTAATTTAATAATATAGTTATTTTTTTTAAATAGTAGAAGCCTCTTAGCTTCCTTATCTAAGAATATATCTTAAAACTCTTTAAGCTTATCTAGAAGGCTAGTAGCCGTAAATAGTTTAATAATAGTTAATATATAACTTTTAATAGAAGATATATAAATAGTATATACTAGAGAGTTTACTCTAAGCGCGTTTATAAATTTATTTAGAAAATTAATTTTTATTTAAGAAGGTTAGACTCCCTAGCGCTATATAAAAATTATATAATCTATAATTATACTTTCTTACTATAATATAGGGAGTCTAAAGATTACGCTAATACTATAAATTAAATCTATAGAATAGAAACGGTCCGTAACTATTCTTAACTAGTACTAGTTATTATATAGAGTTAACTCTACTTTATAAGTACTATAATATATAGTAGTTTTACTATTAAATCCGTATATATATAGAAGGTCTACGCCCTTTTTATACTATAAGTTTAGTTATTTAGCTAGATTCTTATTAATAATATTTACCTCCGTACTACCGTTAAGTATTACTTATATTAGCTTATATTAGTAGATAGCGTTAGTAATCTCCGTATTAATAATTAACGCGTAATATTTTTCTATATTATCTTTTATATATAAACCTACTATAGAGGTTATAACCCGCTCTTTTCTTTTTTTATATTAAAGTTAGTATTTACCTAATTTATACTAGATAGCTTCTTAGAATAGTTTAGAGAAATATAGCCCTCTTTACTATAAGTCTAGTATATAATAAAATTATAATTTAATAATAAGGCTTACCCTCGTCCTTAGCCTTATACTTAGAAGTTATATAGTTTATAATAAAACTATAAATAGTCTTATTATTAAATATAACGGTTACTAGAAAGAGAGCTTCCTAAATAATATCTTATATTTATATTTTTACTAGTAGAGCTATAACCTTTTCCTTAGTTTTATATTCTAAATTCTAAGTGCGGTCTAGTAACGTTCCGTTACTAGCTCTCTAGTATATCCTTAAGATAGCTTACTTATATAATAAATAATTTATAAGAATCGTACGTTAGTACTATTTAGATAATAAGATTTTATAATTTAAGATATAGCCTAGTAAGTAGATTCTATATCTTCTACTCGTTAGAGTATAAAATATTTTAGCTATCCTTTAACTATAAGAGGTAGCTTATAAAGTTTTATATTATCTATAAATCCTATTAACGCGCGTCCGTAAAGTATATAGAAGTATTAAAATTATAGTTAAAGAGGTTTTAAATTATATTAGTAAGAAATAATTTAAACTATTATTATATTATTATATTTTAGTCTTCTTTTTATTTTTACTTCTAAAATTAGATTTCCTTAGCTTCTTTACGAAGTAACTATATAGTTTATATAATCTATATATAGTCCGTTTAGAAGTAAAATAGAATAATATTAAAAGTATTTTCTATAAAGTAAATCTAATCTTATAGATCTTAATTATAATATTCCTTATACTCTAGTAAGAGAGCTAAATATAAATTTAGTATAAGTATAGATATTACTTAGACTATATATAGTTTAGATTTAGAAGTAGAGCGGAAAATTAGTTTTTTTATAATAGAAACTTTCTTAGCTAAATTTAATTTAAGCTTAATAATTAGATAGTCTTAGACTAGTAATAGATTATTTAAAGTCTATATATAGTTATTAATTCTTTAGATCTTTTATTAAGCTTTATACTACTTTTTTATTCTAGCTAAATATCGCTCCTTATAACGGAAGTTATTTATAATTTACTAATAGATAGCTTCTTTATTAGAGGTCTTTTTAATACTTATCTAAATTACTTATAGAACGGCTTTAGTCCGTATAATATCTATAGGCGGAACTAATAAAAAACTAAAACTTAATTTATTATCTATAACTTTATTACCCTAAAAATAAGTTTATAATATTATCTTAATAGGTTATTCCCCCGATAGGGTTAGGAAGGATTAAAATTATAAGGATTCTTAAAATAATATAAGGAGATTTACTATTATAGAGGGTTTATATACGGTTTATATATAGTAAATAATAAAAAAGAGAGAGAGAGGTTCTTATTCTATCTTAAGACTTATTTAAAGACTAATCCTTATCTCTTTAAGGTAATAGAGGGGGGCTATCCCTAATTACTTATATAGTCTAGTCTCTAACTATATACGGACTAATAGGGGTCTATCCGGTAACGTACTATATACGGTCTATTAGTGGTCCGGCCTTAACCCTAACAAGGGTTGACCTCCTTCTAGCGGAGCCCTTATAATAAGTAATTAGGGACGGCCCCCCTCTATTACCTTAGGAAGATAAGGATTAGTCTTTAGATAAGTCTTAATATAGAATAAGAACCTCTCTCTTTCTCTCTCTATTACTTACCGTATATAAACCGTATACGGACCCCATACGGTGGTAAATCTCCTCACGTTGTTCCAAGAACCCTCACAAATTACTACCTGGTTTTCGTCAAAACGGTAAGGTTATATTACTAAATAAGGGTATCTACGGCCTTAAATAGTCTATAAAGTAATAGTATAATAAAATTTTAATATTTCTATATTAATAAGGATATAAATTAACTTAGTTTAACTCCTATATATTTATTACTAAGGACGTACTACTATTCCTATACGTTAATAATATCTTAGTAATTAGACCTATTAATTAAGTTAAATATATTATTAAACTAATAATAGTAATATTTCCTTTATAATAACTTAGTACCGTAAAGTATATATTAGACTTAGAAATTTACCGTATATCTACGGCGTTATACCTATTATAATTAGTCTATATTAATAGAATAATTCAGCGTTTTAGTCTCTAGGACTATAATACTATTAAGCTATTAATAGAAGCTAACTCTTATCTAATAAATAATAATAAATATAATACGTATAATTAGAAACTTATTAACTATACTAACTAGCTAGTAACTTATATAAGACCCGATATAGTATTTATAATATATAGTCTATTATAACGTTATATAGCCTCTACTAATATAAACCTTACTATTATTAAGAAGTTAGTTCGATACTTAAAAGGAATATTAAAGCTATTATTTATAATTAAGAAGTCTGATTATCCTATTAATACCTTAATTACCTATATTAATATCTTATACGCCTCGAACCTGATTAACTGTAAGTTAATAATAGGAATTATTATCTTTCTAGTAAGTAGCTCTATTTACTAGTACTCTAAGTTCTAAAAGACTATAGCGTTAAGCACTTACGAAGCTAAATATATAGTAATATCTATATTATCTTACTAACTTTAATAGCTTAACTTAGGACTTCAGGAATTACTTAGATTAACTAGAATATATTAAATACTTATAGATAATAATACTATAGTAGAACTAATAAAAAGCCGTAAGATTAATAAGAGATTAAAGTATATTAATATCCGTTATTATTCTATTCGGGAATAATATATAACTAGTCTTTTTATTATTAAATATATTAACTCTATAAATAATATAGTAGACGGTTATACTAAAGCGCTACTAATTATAATATTTATTAAACTAGTTAATATAACGCTATTAATTTACTAATAAAAATATTAGGATTACTAGTAGCTATCCTAATATTATAGATAGAAGTTATATAATAGTAAATTAAATACCTTATTCCTATTTAACTAATAATAGGTATTTCTACGTATCTCTAACTTTTCTTTTTCTTAACTTATAATACTTCCTAATTCTCCGACCTTTTAGTTTATAGTTAATTATTATAACTAATATACCTTACCTAATTATTATTAAGCCTGACTACCTCCGTTCTTAGAGAGAAGATTATAAGGACTTTAATTATAAAGTTAATAAGGATTTAGGATCTAATCCTAATATTAGAATAGTCTATATAGAATAAGAGGTAGTATTAATAATAATAAAGAAATAATAAGAATAGAGGGATAAATATTAGGAATATATATATTATAATAACTATAAGAGGATAATTAATATAAATCTCTATATTAAACTCGCAAGCTAGATAAATCTACTATAAAAGGAGATAGTACTGGTTAGGTCTATCGCGGTAACGTTTAAGAAAAAGACAATAGTAACGTTTATCTACTACAGTGAGCACAAGATATTATATTAGTGGACGAATATAAGGTAAAGATATTTAAAGCGTTATCTTTACCTTAGTATACTAAACGTATACTAATAAAGATATTAAGAATATTAGTCAAGATTATAATACTATATATAAATAATACTAAGTTTAATTATCTTATTACTAGTATTCTAAAGGTCCGAGAGCATACTAATTAACTAAAGATAATAATATTAAGGAGAGAAAAAGAAGTAAGATTAAATATATTAATAGTTATTCTAAAGATAATAAATTTAGGAATAGTATTATATACTCTATTAATATTATAATTAATCTTAGATCTAGACTAAATAATTATAATAATTCTATAAGCTCTAGAAGTTATTATATTAATATAGAATTCTATTCTAATAATACTATTTTTAACTTTATTTATACCTTAATATAGTCCGGTCTATAGTAAAAAGAGAATTAACTATAATATCTAAAGATAGGATATAAAAATAATAATAAATAACTTAGAATAGAGAAGAGTTAATAAAAGAGGTTACTTAGTTTATAATAATATTAGGATATAAGTTAATAGCTTAGTTCTATAACTAATATAGATTTAGGAAGACTTAGTATAGTTAGTATAGTTATTAGTAAAGTAGAACTTTACTAATAATAGGGGAGTATAAGAAAGTTACTATAATAGTAATAACTTTTTAGTTAGAGTTTTCTCTAACTAGTAAAATATAAGGATTTCTACTAGACGTCCTTCTTCTTACTTCCTAGATAGTCGTCAAGTAGTAACAGTTTACATGGAGCCGATACTCTCGCACAGCGAGACACTGGAACACCGGCGAAAGGAGACCGCTCGATCGATGCAGTAATCACGACGCTACCTGAAACTTCGATTTGGATTTCTATCTTTCTCATTTCGTTCTCCCACCCCAGGAGCTGTCTGATTTAAAATACCTTCGCTTGTAAAGTTAAAGAAATTTGATTAGGTAATTATGACACTTTTTCAATTTTGAGAGAAGTTTTCATCAAACATTGGTCCAATAGCCTCATGCGGGTCTTTGCAAAAGAACCAGTGAATAAAACAAGGAACATATCGAGGTTATAGGCTCGACAATGTCTCAACAATGCTGCTAGGGCCGCAGAGCCTCAAGCTGCTATGGCGTCGCGGGAGTTATATCCAGCATCTTCAGCAATTCAAATCCGTCTTTAAGCAAAACTAGTCCCCCGTAGCCTTTCTTAGACTCTAGGCCTATCCAGAGGCTGATCTCCGCTGTGAGCATATTGTTGCGCTGTTGGCGCTGAGCAACCTTTCTCCGGCACATTGCACATACAAGTTTAATGAATCTCCTGTATCCACTCTTCAAAGCCTCAGCTTGATCAGTAATGTTTCCGATAGCCGCGAAGATTGGTCATACGATTTGCTGCATCGAAAAGAAAGCCTACTGATCGGTCCCAAGCTAAAAGGATCGACCTTCAATTACATCCAGAACAGCACGAAATACAACGACGATCGAAATGAGGCTGGTCGAATAAGAGCGAATGATAAGATCAACCCGAACCGTTACGATGAGAACTACGTGTAGTTTTCAGGCATCCTATGCAATTTTTTGGTTGTGCAATGACAACACAATCGAACATTATCCACCAAAGCATTTACCAAAGACTTTGATGCTTCACTTTATCTTAGAGCGCAAGAAGGAGCGGTGATGCGCCCTATGTCCGTTGAACCACCCATTACGGGATCTCAGGATCTGAAGATTTTTGTGGGAGCCGTGACATAGAAAAAGTTGAGAATACAGGCGTACATTCTATTAGCACGGGCGCTCCCAAATCTTATATCTAGTGTGACACGGACCGCGGTTAGGCTTTTAGTGGCGCACTGGAGACATTTCATCCGGGGACCCATCAGATCACGTGAGTACGCGGACCACACGTTTAGGCGCTGGTGGCTTAGCCGCTGAGCCGCATGGCAAGCCCGAAAACGTCAATCTGAGGAATGCTCTGCAACGCGTTCAGGAAATTTGTGTGAAGCAGCAGCCTAATATTCTTTTAAACCTCTTCCTCAACTCTTCACGAATCATATCCTGTTCCTGAACCTTCGGCATTCCACTCGACCCAGGCGTTTGGGCAGCACTGCGTAAGACAGTGGATTTGGCTTGATCATCTAAATGATTGGCCAACGGCCGTCCGCGTGCCAGCTTTCCCAGATAGACGACATGTCTTGGTTATTATTATCCGTGCGCCTTCCGTAGAATTCAATACAGGAATCATGCTACCCTTCAGCCTGCCTGCCCAAGGCCCTGATGCCCGGCGGCGGCGCAAGGACTTCGATCGTGAAAGGGACGATTCCCGTCGCAGTCGAGAGAAATTGACGCGGCGAACCAGCGGCGCCAAAGGCCAGGAACCTAACCCCCCGTCCATTGTTTCCTCAGCCTCTTCTCAGCGGTCGAACACTGACCGCAGAAATCGTCACGGCGTTCCAGAGATGGAAAGACGCAATTCTACCGAATCTCCGATGGCTTCAAGATCCTCGTCTTTGCCCTATCCAACCTTCTCAAAAGCCCATAGCCGAGAAGCCGTTGCCACTCCTACATCGAACCCCTACACCCCTGACCCCACAGATTTATCCAAAGCCCGATCAGCCACTCGAACCGCTCCTCCACCAGAAACCTCGTCCTCCCCGGCAAACGGCCGTGCTCCACCCAGTCCGCCCCTTACCGCAGTAGACCCGAGCCCTAGACATGCTAGAAGCACAAGCACGGGACTCAATTCAGATCAGAGACCAGGTAGAACATCACCCACTAAGGCGGAACGTAGACTCGGCGACCCTATCTATGCGGGGAAGCCATCTTTCTCCGCATCTCGGACAAGCCTTCGTGAAGCTGAAGAGGGGGCGAGAGTAGTGACACCACAAGGAGCCGCTTCTTCAGTCTCGAGGAACTCAAGGGATCGACAGACTCCAAATACCAGCCCGACGCGAGCTCAACCGCGAAAAGCGTCAGCTAGTAGAATTAATGTCTCGAATGCAGCTTCCGACACAACTGCGACAGCTGCGCCGAGAAAGAGTTCCATAACGATGTCAAGGCCACATCCAGCGCAAGTTGACAGCGCGCAGCAACCTCCGCAGTCCGCATATCCGCTGGCCCAACCGACGCTTAGTAGACAAGCTGACAGTGCTCAACCTGCGACGAATGATCTGAATCAGAGATCGCCACATGGATCACCGCAACCGCCTCCTCCCCCGCCGCCTGTAGTCACTCCTGCACCAATCCCTCGCGTCGATTATCTACTACAAAACGGTGGGCTCATCAACGCCATACCGAAATCCTTCTCCGCCCTCCCCATACCCGCATATGTGCCGGGCCCTGCTTCAGCTGCAGCGTCGCAACAAGCCTCATACGTCAACCCAGTGTATAATACTTTCAATCAATACCACAACCTTCTTGACAACTTTCTTAATGTAATTGCTAAAAGCGGCTCCATAGCGGTAGCTACAGGCTACAGGTCAGTGGCCCGACGACTTCTGGACCGACTCGAGGCCGTGTTTGCCAGAAATATCTCTTCCGAAAAGTGTCACTGCGCCATGTGCGCTATGACGCCCAATCCCGCCGATGACGAGGCAGAAGACACAGGTGTCAGCTGGGGCGAAGTCCTGGAACTTGTTTCTGGTCGACGAGACTTACCCCAGTGGCCCCCGTTCTCATTGGCAAACTCCACGCTCGGTCTCGGGATCGACAACCTGGAAGAACAAGAGACTCCTATGCAAAAGCTGGATGTGGATGTTCCCGAAGAGTTCCGCGAGCACTACATTCGACAGAGCAAAAAGACCAAGCAAGCAGTCCAGAACTGGCTCGAGATGCAGCCAGAAGAGCAATCCGCCGCGCCTCAAGAAGCGGATGATGAGACCCTGACTTTCGCTATGCTGACTTATCTAGAGCCGGACCAACGTCGCACTTTCACTGCACTTATGCGCAATCTCCCCACAGTTCCCGACTCTATTCCACCTACTCCTCAACTGAACCCGCCCTCGCCGGGCTCTCCACGAGACGAGATCAAGCCTAAAATCGCCCTCGCCATCCAACGGCTTTACCGCCTTCCTCAAAGACCTCGCGACCCGGAGTCTTGTATGTTTCTCCTCAGAAATCCCACGCTCCATTCGGCCCTCGCTACATTGGCTGCGATAAGTCAGCAAGAATGGGAAATACTCATCAGTGGTCGGTTCGATGGATTCCTGTGGAGCGGTGCCGAAGATCTTTCTTTCCCTTTTCTAGCAGGCTCGACACTCAATCACTCACTCTCGCCGAACTCTCCACCAGCCACTGGATTTTTCAGGGGTCCGACACCCCAGCCCAGAACGGCAACGCCCATCTCGCCCTATCGGCATGCGAATGGGTCATCCATTACCCCCTCAAATACTGCGTACGCTCCTGGACCTGTACAGATGGACGAGGAGACTGAGATCGCCGTGTTGGCAGAAGTGGAACGAGAGATCTATTCTGGCATGGAAGCTCTAGAGGACGCTTTCGAGGTATTGCATAGAAAAGCGGAATCTGTGCGACAGAGGCTGCGTGAGCGTTCTGCTGGACTCTCGTTACTTTCCCAAAGCCGTAGAGGCGACGCTGCGGATGAGATTGGCGCCCGAATGGATACACCAGCTAACCTCGGCGGCGGACGCGCCACGCCTGTTGTCAACGGCGGTTGGGGCGATGACGTGGAGGTTCAGTGGATGCACGATCTCCGTAGCGAGCTGGCTCCCGACGACAGTGCCAGCAATGTCGGCTGGCGAGAACGAGAGCGCCGGCGTGACCGCAAGAAACGAAGCGTCGCTTCGACGGGAGCCGGCGCGACCTCTTCGAGCAGATACGACCGCGACCCCAAGGACCGAGATCGCGATCGTGGCCGCCGAACGCCCGCTGCCGTCGCGGAGGAAGAGGAGGTGGACGATTGGCGCGACGGCCGCGGCGGACCCGGGACTGGCAACGCCGTCAATAACAACAACGGCGGCTACAGTGGCACGGCGAGGCCCTCGCGCAAAAGGTAGCGGCATTTGACCCTGTTCATGCATAGTGTTGCGCCTTGCTTTCTTCTTCACTTCCTTTAGTCACCCCTTTCGCATCCATGCATAGGTAACTTATCTACATAAAGCCGTGTCGCGGCACACCTAATTGACGCTTCTCGCTCCCTACCTAATTTCTTACCTTGCGCCTTTCGCGACTGCTGTCCACTGCATGGCGCCGCAGCGGCGTCTCCGCCCGCCGGCCCTCGGGCCCGAGCGGGCGGCGAACCGATACCCTTCGAGTACGGTTGGCAGACTGGCCACTGGCCAGGCTCGCCAAAGGGGCCGCCGCGGGCCGAGCAATGGGAGGGGCGGCGGCGGCGACTGTGGGACAAGAAAAGGGACAAAGAAAAAAACGGTGGAGTAGCTGGGCTGCTTCTAATTGTAGGAGCCCGCAGGAAAACACTCTTATGGATTGCTGTCTAGGGTATCCAGCTCAATGCGTTGGCCGGGACACCGCGGACGGGCACTGCGAGGACGTCTA
Organism: Dicorynia guianensis; assembly: GCA_037013595.1. Taxonomy (NCBI): domain Eukaryota; kingdom Viridiplantae; phylum Streptophyta; class Magnoliopsida; order Fabales; family Fabaceae; genus Dicorynia; species Dicorynia guianensis. Next base: position 341,368 of record JASUAB010000045.1, read on the forward strand.
CATCGCCAGCCCGCGCGAGTTCCCGCCAGTATCCCGGCAAGAAAGGAAACGGAAATGCCAGATGCGAAGATCGGCGGCAAAAAGGGGTATCATATGCAAGAAAGAGAATTTAGAGAGGTGGAAGGTTGTCAAGAAGGGAGATGCACTGCCCCATGTCCGCCAAGCCTCGATCACCAGTCGTCGCCGAACTCAGCCTCGAGCTCGTCGACAGTTTTGCCCGTACGCTTGCGCCTCGGTCGTGCGGAGGCAACAATGTTGTGTTCGGTGCGTGAATCGGACACTTCCGAGCTTTCCGGGATGTCGATCGCCTTGGAGGGTTCATTATTTAGCGGAGCCGGAAGCGGTGCAAAGTTGAGTTTGGTGGTGTGGTCTGGCGTTAGGAGCGAGAAGGTAGGGGAGCCTACGAACAAGCCGGTCAGTCAGCATATCTGTACTACAGTGTCTCGTGCAACATACAGGGGCATGGTTCTCGAGCGGCTTCCAGAACACGACAGCCGCTTCCCTCAGGGAAAAGTCGGCGTCTGTTGGCTTCTGGGCATGATCCCAACAATGCAAATGCCGCGGACTCGATGCCACAAGGGCACGTGTCCGGCTTGCGAGGGAGAAAAAGGATGAGCCAACGGAAGAGACTCTACCCCAGATCCCAGCCGTATTCACATCTGTGCTGATCGCCTTACCTTCAATCTCTGTAGTGGGTTCATCATCAAATTCAAGCGATGCGCTTCGTTCGGATGGTTCAATAACATGGTGTCCGCCAGGAGTCACGTAAACCGCAAGGCTTCGATTCGGAAGTTTGTGTTTAGTGATCGTCGGGATGTTCTTCTCAACACCCTTGTCGTGATCAGGTTGCAAGCGCTGGCCAGCAGTAGGCTCGGAAACAACTTGTTTCTTGTGTGAATGCGTGTCAAACCTTCTCTCGATTTGGTCTGGCTGAGGATCGGGCTTCACGGCTGGCTGCGACGCCAAAGCCCTCGGTGTCGTCTTTTCCAGCCGTAATTGGCTTTGAGCTTTTTTCGAATTCGCAAATTGATCGGCAGAGATGATCCTTACTTCCGGTGTACTGCATCCCGCTTCTACGTCGGTGTCACTGAGGACAATTGGCCGGGCTTGAGTAACGGCTGACATGTTGCGAGGGTCAGGCTTTGAAGTTACACGTTTCTTGCCGTAAGTCACTTGACGACGCTTCGTCGTGTTGTTGCTCGATGGTCCCGGAAAGGGAGTATCCTTCATCCAGGCGAACAATCTTTCGGACGGCGTCAGAGCGCTTGTTCGGGATGCTTGCGCAACAAAAGAAGGATTATCCGTAGTCCGGTTTGTGAGCTTTCCTTTTGAGCTTTGCGTTGCAGTGGAAATATCCTGAAGTCCAGCTCCGGGTGAGGCACCATCTGTGATACGAGAGAAAGGGCTCTTTGACGATTTCGAGGCCTGTGACTCTACGTCTAATGCCGCTCTTGAAGCACTTCTTTTACGTGAACAAGGCACATGGGATTTACTGCGTATGTTGGATGCCCGGAGCTCGGTCTGCCTGGCCCCTTCCCGGGAGACAGACATTCCGTTCATGGGCGCTTGACTTTGAGCGCGAGCGAAAGCAGCTCTCATATCCCGGGCTGATCTGTCAACCAAATCCTTTAGGTCGTCTCGCATCGCGCTCTCAAACTCGGCGGCCTTTAACCGCACTTCAGACGGAGTGGCCGGGAGAGCTACTGGCTGTGAGTCGATAATGGGGTCGTTTAAGTTTTCGAGCCTCTCTTCCAAGACACGGGAGTGCACAAAGCCTGGGGTGCGCCATGCAGATGGTCCAGATCCTTTTTGAAGTGCTGGCTTCTCGCCACCCCCAGTATCAGTACAGTAGTCCGACATCTTTTCAGGCCCAACTTGGTGCTTCGGAGTAGTTGTGTCTGTTCGAGCCTGGATCGGCGGCTGCTTTCCCACGGCAGAGTCTTGCACATGTCTGATATTTTGGTCACTGGTGTTAGAACCACAATCTGATATCGCCCTAGCTGCGCCATCTCGCTCTGCGGATGGTAGAGGAATATCTGGGTCGGTGAAGCGAGCAAAAGATGGAATCGAGGGTATATCTGAAGGCCGCAAGGTCGATGTTATGGGCAGCGAAGATCCGCGGTCTGTGTGAGCGATAATGACGCGGATGACATATTTCTGATCTACCGATGGGTTGTAGATGTCAGAGAGCTGCAGAGACGCATGAAGATCGTCTCCATTTTCATCTTGAAGGTTCCTAATCACAAAGGAGCTAGAGGATTCACGTGTGCTCGTATCAGATGTCAAGGAGATTTGGAACACTCGGTCGGAACGGTACTTACCTCCACTCAGTTGTTGGAAGATATTGCTGCTTGTACAATGTGTCGATCTGCTTGAACAGCTCTGCGACACGCGTATCCGCTGGCACGACGTGTAGAAACGCTCTGACTTGCTCTCCATGTCCACAAGGTGCATTGCCACGAACGAACGGCGTCTGCGGAGGTGGTTTGAATACTTTGACAGAAATCTTCATATCTTTCGAGATCTAACTGTCACGAACATAGCAAGGATGAGCATGAGCACATCAGGTTAATTCGAAAGCTTATCTGCAAGAAAGTCGGGTCTTTTTTTTCAATTAGCAACCAATGAATGAGCGGGGGAAAGAGCGTGTCGCGTGAGATTCCCATGCTAGCGTGGTATTTTCGCGTCACCGTGCGTCGTTTCAGCAGCGTGGTCAGAAGCACTTCAGATCTACGCTCTTGTTTCTACAGCCTTTTTGAAGTGGCTCTATATCACAGAAAGAGAGGTTCCCATTTTAGAGATGACTCAAGATCACCGTGTTCCCGAATATCGCTTGCACTCCTCTCTCCATCTCCGAAGATCGGCTTGAATGCATTATCATATATGAACCATATAAGGCAAGAAAATAGGCCCCACAGTCGATTCAGCCATAACGGATTCTTGCCGTCCTTATTCACAAATATTGACTGGAGCAAAAACCCTATCGAGAGTAGTGGCAGTGCGAATGCAGTGAATAAAACGTAACCAAGGCGCACCTGGAGGGTCTCAATTCTAAAGGGGCGTATCTGGGCGAGATAGTTGCGATATTCGATAGGTAAGGCATGTTCGGCGGCACCGTCAGTCAGAAGCTTGAGGTAGCGCGCCGATGGTTGAGCATATGCGGGGTCAGGTCGACTATCCGGCCACCCTTTGACTCCTTTCCGACGAGGAGCGAGAAGTGTGTGGGCTGTGATAGGGTCTGTTTTCGGGTCGTCGGGTACCACATCTAGGCCAGATTCCATTGGGAAGCAGGAGACTTTCACATCTTCATACTGAGCTCCACCCCCTTCAGTAGCGATGACGTGATGAAAGTCATCAAGAGTCAGCTCATACACTACGCCGACCATGCCCTTTGGCCATCGATTTTTATGATAGTGGGGCGCTCCGAATTCACGTGCTTGTGTTTCGAGTGGCTTCTTTGGTTGTGGCACCTCCATTGGGAGGCTTTTGACCGCCTGTAAGCCATCAGTGGTGCGGATGGCGCAGTTTGCAAAACAGGGCTCCGCATATGGCATTCCCATGAGATCGAAAGTCAGTCGAAGGCAGGGAACGACGACATTAACTTGCGATAGTGGGCGAACGCCCCGTTTGTCGAGAAACGTCTCTTTCGAACTAGCATTAATTGGTCAGTAGGGTTCTACAGTCTGAATTTAATAGCTTCCTAAACGAACAGATTCGAGCCAAACGCGAGGTAGTTTACAGTCTTGCTTTTCCGTTCGTCTGCATTCAGGAGGTTCTGGGAGATGATGTCTACTCCAGACATCTTGCTGCAAGCGGATAAGTAAATCTAGGCGCATCCCTGCAGATCTTCGATCAGCAGTAGTAAAAATCCACGATATTTGTACTTCTTTATAGCTGCCTGCCAAGAGTGCCAAGCTACTATGTCTTGCTGACTTCCACTCCCTCGAATATTTGTCAGCCGACACTGGTGTTACCCGGAGTGGACGGTAATAGTATCGTAGTATTACCAAAGGGACGGCAAGGTTAGATACGGGGCCGATTCGGATTGTTCTAGAGCGCAGATCCGCCGACCCCGGGACCGCGCCTAGGTGAAATCGTCATCAGCCCTAAATGTAAGTGGGGTGGTTAGCCTCTGGTTCTGGTCTTTGTACGACTGGTGGAGGATCCGGGGCCGGAGGAATACTGCCGCAGTGCGCGTCCCTCGCATGATCTAGAACTGTCGTGTTACCGTTGCAAGTCGTTAAAACAATCTCCTTACATTATTTATCCTTGATAACGTCTGTTCTGTACCCTATCCCACCGATCCAATGACAGGGTCCGGATTCCACCCATTCAAAGGCCGAGTATCAAGACATTTCACTCATGTGAGTTCTTCGCTGTGGCTATTCGTGCTGACAGCAATGGTAATCAAATTCTACCAGTTGTCACCAGACGATGCCTATCTAAGCTGTAGGTATGCCGACCGATTGTCTGTCATTATGACGTAGACTGATCGTAGACAATCCTCGTATAGATCATGACATACGTTGTGAGTCTCGCCCTTTGGACCTGGTGAGAGACCTTGTTTGAATCCTTGTAATCTCTAGTGTCGCGAGAGGATGTGGACTGTATCAAGAATGATTGGTTAACTGACAATGTCAGTACTATTTGACTTAAAGTGTCGTCAATTGGCATGCGATGATTAATAACACTGCAGGCAATCGCATTCTGGCAAGAGTTCGTGAACCGGCTTTCAAAACTACTCATTAGGCTTATATTATATTCAGGCACATCGAGCGCGAGGAGCTTTCGCATTTTCCTCAAGCCAATGTCGTACTCCTGCGGCCTTCGATGGTCTGTTACCAACGAACCATGGCCGACGCGTCAGATTCTAATACCTCTCCGAAACAGGTCATGATGCTGTCTCAGACACCTGACCCAATGACCCTCAGAGATGCGCTGCCGACTCTCAAAGAGACGACGCACGTCTTTCTCCCCATCAATGATTCCCGCACGCCAGGCATTGCTGAGAGCGGGACTCACTGGTCTTTGCTTCTTGTTTCAATAATCGACGGCTTCGCCTTTCATTACGATTCGCTCTCTTCATCAAACTTCTACCACGCGCGCCTCGCCTCGGAAAAGTTATCAGTACTGCTTCAGCGATACATACATTTCACCGATCTGGCAAACAGCCCCCAGCAGGACAATGGCAGTGACTGTGGTGTCTTCGTTTGTATGTTTATGAAGCATCTCCTGCTACAGAAGCTTGTGCGGAACAGCGCCGACGAACGCATCGACATGAGCCTTGATAGGGTCGCTTTCGACGCGTCACGAGGACGCAAGGAGATGCTTCGGAAAATCGAAGAGTATCGCGTGCAAGGATTACGCAGTCGTTCTCGAAGTGGGAGTGCAAGTAGAGGCAAGAGTCGGAGTAGAAGTCCGCCTCGTATTGGCAAATGATAACCGTTTCTATCTACGTCTAAAAGGTACGGGACCCCTTGAGAATGTACATTTCAAACCCTGGTCAAATCAGTCTACACACAAACTCATCAGCAACAACCTATGCTATCAACTTTTCAAGACGTGGCTTTGACCCCTCGATCAGACAGAGATACCCTTACACGCATCCTCTCATAAAATCAGGGAAGCTTATCGACGTTCAGTCCATTCACTCCAGTCAACACTTCTCCGTGAACAGTCGATCCAACCGTCACAAAATTGGTAGGTTTCGAGACAGCTGAGCACCAACCAAAATCGTCCTTGTACTCGCCTCTCTGAATTGCTTGTAATCTCTTCAGAAGCTTCATACACGCCGGGCCTGGCTCGTCAGATTTGACATATTCAATCTTGTCGTTTTTGGACCTCATCGTGATACTCTTGATGGGAACAAGCCCGGCCGCAGTGCCAGCTGCAGCAACCTCATCAAATGTCTTCAGCTCGTCGTACAGGATTGGCCGGTGCTCGACTTGCCAGCCAAGGGATCTGGCTATTTGCTGAACCGAGTCACTGGTAAACGACTCAATCACAGCGTCACTTTTTGGAACAACGACTGTTGTCCGACCAGAATTGACGTTCTTGATGCCAACGAATCCACTAGTGGAGAACTCATCGATCATAGTCCGAGTCTGGCTGTCGAGATGAAGAGTGATTCCAAACCCTTCGTTCTTAGCGCGCTCACTGAAGCGTAGCACGGGGGCGTAATTGCCGCCCGCCTTGGCGTGGCCTATTCCGAGTGGTGCTGTGCGGTCGAAGTCCTCTAATATCAAGCAATTTACAGGGTGCACACCATGGTAGACACCAGTGGGAATCACGTACACGCAGAAGATGTATTCTTCTGGAGGGTTCAAACCCAGCTGCGCAGAGGATCCGAATAGAAGCGGCCGAACATACATGGCAGCTCCTGTAGAATATGGTGGAACGTAGGCCGCGTTCAAACCGACTGCCAAATGAACGCATCGCAGAAAGTGCTCGGCTGGCACTGGTGGCATAGACAGGCACACCGCCGAGTGAGCCATGCGCCGAGCGTTATCCGCGGGCCGGAAAATGTTGATCTTCTTATCGCTTGGATCTCTGAACGCTTTGAGACCCTCGTAACATTGCTGGCCTGTTATAGCAAATTCATGATAAGTACCCTGACTCATGCCTGGCAGAAGAGCACAGTTGATCAATTCGTGTCATCTGGACCTTACCATAATTAAGGCCCGGTCCCTAGCCCAATTTCTTTAGCAGATGTCACACATATTCGAAAGGAACTTCCAACCTACCATGCCGTGAAGTCTAAGAAAAGGATCTTCCACAAAAGTAGGCTCCGTCCATTGCTCAGTTTTCTTGCTGTAGCGTGATTCTATATGTCCATTGACTACAGACGAATAGCGAGAATTCTGTTATTCACCTGCCGAACCACGGCAGTCCATACAAGGCTTAGGATGTAGCACGAACCTTCACGAATCCTGAATCCAATATCGGACCAATCTATTGAAATGCTGAAGGTCAGACATTACTTGCCTGCGGAGTGATCCAAGTTCAATGGGCCCGTTACCAATAGTATCTACAGGTGCAGGCGGAAAAGATTCGGTGGCCATGATATCCAAGATGCTTTTTATTGCACAGCTGAAACTCAAAAAATGATCTGACCTCGTGTAGGCCTTGTGCTCGGTTACATCCAGATGTATATTGATTTTATAATTTCAGTGGTGTAGCATTGAGATGAGTTCTTTCGCTTCCTTATGTAGTAATTACATATTCCTTAAGAGGAGCTTCATTAGTCATGCTTACTTGATTGGGTATGATATGAGATACTTATTAACAAGCTATCATAGAAATCTGCCCAAACCGTTCTAGCGCTTCTCTGGGGGATCCGCGTATATCGCCAGTCGCGGATTCTTCACCCTAAATTCTAAGTCATTCCCGAATTCCGACTCTAGCAACACGAGGTCGAACCCAGGCGTGTTTATAGCCAGCATGACTTGGTCTTAGACTGCCCGTCATTCGTCTGAAGTACAGTCCTGGCCCTTTAACAGCCATGCTACCTTAAGGGTAAAGCCACACCCAAACGGACCCATTGAATCCAGCCAACTATGGGTCAAATACCTGCGCCAAATCGCCGTTATGTTTTTGTTCTCATTACAGCGTCAATCCTGTTCGCGGGATCCTTTGTGCTGATGTTCCGCGGATCGCGTGATTACACACAGGGCTTTTCCGACCTTCGTCCACCTCTATCTATGCAACGACCCTCTTTCAGTCTGAAAGGACACGTCATTGCGCCGAAGCTGGGGAACGAGACAGTCAAGTACGTTTCAATAGGAGATGCGGAACCTCTTTCCTGATCAATATTGACATAACAAGAAGGGCAGAATTAGGACGATCCGCCTGGCACCTTTTCCACACGACGCTTGCCAGATTCCCTGTAAATCCTACTCAAGATGAGCAGTTGGCTCTCGAATCCTACATACATCTGTTTCAAAGACTCTATCCATGGTATGATTGTATAGTATCAAGGCGAAGGCTGCGTCGGGCATCTGTGCTAAATGAATCCATTGACAGTGGAGAATGTGCGGAACATTTCGGGTCCATACTGGATCAATTCCCCCCACAAATTGCCAGCAGAAATATGGCTGCAGGATGGGGCTGCCATGTGCACAACCAAGTGAACAAATCTTTAAAGAAGCCGATTTTCGACTGCAACGATATTGGGGACTTCTACGACTGCGGTTGTGGGGACGACGCAGAAGAAGAGGAAGCAAAAACATAAGTCACATGGCGTGACCAACAAGGTCAACTGCGACTTCCGAGCTTGCGACACACCATGCAAGCTACGCTATGAATATATGTGAGATTCAATCGTCTGCCGCGAGGCAACGATGATCAGTGAAGCGCAGGCCGGTTGGGTATACAACGCGTTGCACGCCAGCTGTTCGGGTGGTCGGGCACAGGCGTTGTGCATTCAAGTGATCGGGCACCGTGATCAGTCCAGCAGAATTTGCATAAGGTATTAGACTGTGGAGCGCATGCACACATTTGGCCACTGGTTTATCGCGCATGAATCCATTCTCGTGATACCCGTCACGCGCATCTTCGAATTCTGCCACCCGTTCTAGACGCAGAACCCCTGCTGAATTATTGAATCTGTCTATGTCTTACAGATGCTTGAATGGAAAGACAGGACATATAAACATGTTGGCAAACGCAACACACAGCATCTTCAACCACAGTGGTTGTCGCAGTCAATCATCAACTGAAAGGTCCAGCCTTCTAGGTAGACTGTCACATGCCAGTCTCTGCACCGCCACATGTCGGTGACGCAAAGACGCGATCGCCACAAATGACCATCCCTTGTTTACTATTTACGACAGCCTTCATAGATCAGTCAAATGTGTGATCGGTTACACCGCATTGCATTCTGACAATCTAAAGTCCGCGTCTTGACACGTAGATGAGATCGGGCATCTACTTGGTTGCACCGGTCTGTATTCCGTCCGACTCAACTTGAACGAAGTCTTGAACCAGCTTCAGCTGCTTAATTCACTGTGACGCGCCTTCCAAGCCGCGGTCATTTATGCCCAACCGTCCCTGTATTCCAAACTACAAATTGCGGCGCCGGAATAATAGTTCTTGTCACCCAGAGATTATTGAAGAGTAAACCACTGATTCCCGCAAATGGACCGTCGTCGATCAAAAACGCCAAAGTCCAACGAGACGCAACCACGTGGCGAGAATGCAACAAAGCCAGGAACAGAGGTCGCAAAGGTCGATGTGCCACCTCGTGCTCCGACTCCGCCAAGCGCAGGAGCTCCGCCAGTGAACGTGTTCGATTATCTCGTCCGATCCCGCTCGCCATCATCAGCTTCCTCATCGTCCTCCCACGTAGCCACGGCCGGTCACGAACTGAGAAAATACGTGCCACCAACTGCCGACGACGAAGACAATGTCAACGAAACCCGCTCCGTTGTATCCAGTATCTCTGGAGGCCACGACAACGAATTTGAGGGGAGTTATACGTATGGAGCAGGCCCTATTCCTGGAGTAATGCACAGATACGAATCGGATCTGCACCTTGCAGGCGAGTCGCAAGAGAGATTAACGGAGACGAGGACGCCGGCACCATACAAGCGGTTCAGCCCTACTCCATCGGCGGTGGAGGCACAATCACCGAGTCAGTCAGACAAGAAGCGAAAGAGATCCGGTACCGAAGAGCCAGACAACAAAGGGGCTCTTAAAGGCCTTGGAATTGGACGAGCAGCGGAGCTTCACACAGGTCTTACCGGAGGGTTGAATAAGCTGCTAGGTCGAGCGGAGATGCCTGCCGACTTTGGAGATTCGCCTTTAAGCCCCAAGAAACGCAGCAGAGACTCATCTTACTCGGGAAGCACTTTCTCCAAGCAATCTTACAATACACGCTTGGTAGCTCCGCCACATCAGCAGCCTGAGCCCGAGAGCCACCGTCCACATAAAGTGCGACGCCAGCTGCAAGGTGACGAACGTTCGCACACCGGTTCAGAGCGGCACAGCCGTCATCACCGGAAGGAACCCTCCTCTAAAGCTGTGGGATTTCCGAGAAATGGAAACGCAGCGATGGTCGTTCACTCTCGCTCCACCCATTTTCTCCAGCTTGTTGATAAGCAACAATCCAGTACGAAAGGCCAAAGCATTTGGGGCACTCTCAAGACCTTCCACGACAATACCCGAGGGAGAGTTGATATAGAGGAATACACATCCAGCGGAAGGCGATTCTATGAAGAGAAGAAGCTCCTGTGTGGCTTGCGAATGAAGTTGAACGCCCAAGGCGAGGTCGTCCTCTTTTCTCTTCCTGATAGAGAGAGGAGTCTATCACCCGGATGAGAGACAGACTGCCTTCGGATGGCAATCCGCATTTGTCATAAAGGTTGCGAGTTCTATCATTCAGTCGAGACGTAGCGGTCCACTTCTATCGTAGAAGTAGTGTCGACCAGAAGAACCGAGGCCAGGTCCCAATACTATCTGTAGTCTGGTCACTACAAGTATGGACGCCCACACATGACCACGTCTGAATCAAGCGGGAGCCAACACACGTCTGTGAATTGTAAAGACGGGTGGTTGGGGTCATTTCTGGTTGGAGATACAACCACGCCGCCTGTTCCAAGATAGCGAGGTGCGATAGTGATGATGATGCTGTCTATCAGATGCGCGTAATTTCGTAACAAATTATTGATCAACGTCCCGCCACCTTCAACCATCAAAGATCGGATGCCTCTTCGTGTCAGCAATCGTAACACACTGTCGAAATCGCGCTCGTCTGCCTTCAAGCCGACGACTTCATAGAGATCGCTCTCCGATCCGTCGTTCGTCCTCTCGTCACTCGTCAATACCCACGGCTTCCTGCCTTGACCGTAGCGTGCAGCGACCAGCATTTTACTGGTCTCGCGAGTCTTCCACCGCCTACGTCGATCTAAGATGATCGGTCGCGGTTGTTTCTCGAGGTCACCGATAGCTCCAACGATTCGAGAATTCAACGTCGGATCGTCGGCGATCGCAGTCCCTGCTCCAACCATGATCGCTTCGTGACGGGAGCGCAGCCAATGGGTCATTGCCTTGGATTTCGCACCACTGAGTACCGTCTGAGTGCCCGGTGCGAGCGCTACCTGCGAATCCAAGGATGTCGCGTAAGTTAAAGTGACGAAAGGCCTAGTGCCATTTGCTGGATTTTGGAAGGCAGAAGGAAGATACGGCTCAAAGCGTGGGCGCAGGTCTTCTGAGAATTGGAGAGGAGAGGCTGTTCCAGCCATGTTTTCGAGTATACAATTTCTGATATATGGGAGCGAAGTCGGGTCTGAGAGGAGCTCAGCAGTATTCTCACGAGCTCAACTGTCGCGTCATTATCAAATACTTTCAACGGGACAGTCATATCATATGCAAGCGTGAATCACCCATGAATCAATACCTTGCAAAGACGATCTGATACACCAAAGCTATCTACCTTACAGTACCTCGATGTAACATGCAACATCAAGGACTGCAAATCGGCACAAGACGTGCAAAATCATAATAATAGAAATGCAAAAATTAATCAACCAATGACAATGGGTTGCTGGCCTTGCATTGGACAGTCGTTACACAGTAACGTCCATTGGGGAATTCTTTGACCACGTGCGCTCTGTTCGTTTCCCCCATACCTGGCTCGCTGTGCGCCCACACGGCCACACTTCCCTGGTATGGATGGCCTCACCCTCGGAAAGTACTGCCACAGCCATCCTTGGCCCCCTTGGCGCACAAGGACCGTTGCTAATTGCCAAGCTGAATTCCTCGTTCTCTTAAGACACAGGTCGCGCGAACTGGAGGAATCTAGTCGAACTGTAGTATGCCAAGAAGCGTGTCGCCCTCAGATAAGGGCGAAGATACGAGAGTGGAAAGAAGACGCAAAGCCACAGCCCGGGACAGAAGCCGGGTTTTGAAATTTGGCGATTTACTTCGCTGCTTCCTTCCCGCTCAGATAATAAGGTCTGCATCATCTGCAGTCAAATGAGCGATTTCCTGCTTTAGGCAATATTTTACAGACATAAACATACCGTCACATCCGTACTTGAGACCTGCAGTAACTGCTTCCGAGAGGTATTTTTTTGCATTTCGTTTGCTCAAAGGACTCGCATCATTTAGCCCAGGTTGTAGCTCTCCATAGCTCGCCACTGACACTCTCTCTTCTCATCAGATTTGAATTCGTCATCACCACTCGTTTTGTCCTCAATCTCAGTCAATCTCGGTGATCGTATCTCTCCTCTCGTTCCACCAATTCCTCCCTGCCGTGCCGTTGTTCACAGCGTACGCATCGCTCCAACGCGACTCGATCGACCTCACGATGGCGCTCTCACTCAACCTCCTACTCCTTATCGGCCTCAACCTCTGCCTGCCACGCGTTTCCTCACAGCTTTTGAACTTTTCGCCCGGCAACCTCCCCTCATGCGCAGAGAACTGCCCGAATCTGACAAACGCGCAAGATGCTTGTACTCCTCCCGAAGCTGCGGCAGCAACACAGCAGGAATACCAAGTCTGCTTTTGCCAGTCCGCGTACTTGGCCAATCCCAACCTCAAAGTGACGGGTGCCGGCGTCTGCCCCGACTGCACGGATGCAGCAGACCAGCAGCAAATGCAACAGTGGTATTCCAAACTTTGTAGTACCGGTCAAGGGGCAGGCACAGTCTCCTCATCACTCGCTGATGGCGCCACTTCCACTACTGCACCTTCTTCGACTTCAGCTAACGCGGCCCATACAACGACCTCTACGACCGCCTCTCCTACAACATCGGGATTTGCAGGCTATGACATCTCAAATCCCCCAAGTTGGTAAGTTTCGGAAATACACTCAACGCACGAACATCTTTTAACCATTGGCCTTCGTAGGTGGAGCGTACACGCGAGATGGATCGTGATGGCCATCGTGCTTGTTGTTGCCTTTATCGTCATTGCCGCTGTTGGAATCATATGGAAACGGAGGTATAACGCCAAGCGTAATCAAGCTTCGGCCACACCGCTCCCAAGCGTGGGCTGGGGGCCTAATGTGAACGCCCACAGTTATCCTGGTCCTGTTGAGAAGACCCCTGTCTCGGCCAATGCAGCTCAGATTGCTCCGTCTTCAGGACTACAGACCCCGGAACTAATGCCGCAAACCTCTAACACCCAACAGAATGCCCCGAGGAAATTTCTAAAATCCTTACGCAAGTAATTCGAAATTCTGCATTGCGTTGATCTCTAATGGCGACGGCTGGTTTGGCATTTGCAACGAATTCGCATCATTGTTATATAACAGTTTCCTTATCTCACAAAGCCTCTCAAACACCGCATACTTGCACGCATAAATTACGAACAGCAGCATCTCATATATACGTCAAGCACATGGGACGCAGGATGAGATGGGCATATACGAGACAGTCTCATTGCTGGCACGGCCCAATCTCATAGATAAATGTTTATCAGTCACATTCTAAATCACTACATGAAATGATGGTGCACGTGAAAATCGTCGAAATGCTGACGTTCCATCTCTGAATGTCAGATTTCGCAATCTGGTTTTTGCATTAAGCTTCAAGTACCAGTGAAATTTTAATGATAAAGTAACCTCACCGTCCAGAACATGACCCTGCCAGGCGACGATCTTTCCTCGAACGACCTTTCAGGCAGGCAAAGTAGATACTGAGAGCGAAAGTAATGGCCAAATGTAGCGTTGCTATTGTAGGCGGTGGTCCCGCTGGCTTGGTCGCCGCAAAGACTCTGCTGCGTCAGAGTTCTCACACGACGTTCGATGTCACGGTCTTCGAGAAGGCCAAGAATATCGGTGGCATTTGGGGTCCTGTGAAGGATTCGACGGACGGCTTTCTCAATGCCAATACACCCACCAATCTCTCCAAATATACTGTCTGCTTCTCCGACCTGGACTGGGAGAATGTTGAACTCCATCCTGAAGCCTTTGCGAATGGCACAGGCAACGGCAGTCATTCAGCCATACCAAGAACCACTCTGCAAGCTGCCGCTTATCCTCGAGCTTGGCAAGTTCGCAGGTACTTAGAGACCTACATCGACAAATTCGACTTCCGTAAAAATATTCTGCTCGATGCGCGGGTCGAAAAGACTGAGCGTGTCAGCCGAACGGACAAAGGTCCTGCACAGTGGAAAGTAATCTGGACGCATGATGAATCTCAGCAAAAGAAAGAACAGATCTTTGACCGTCTGGTCATTGCTTCGGGCTTCTTCTCACGTCCTGGCAAGCTCAAGGCAACGGTCGACGACTCCTTATTGCAGGAGAATTCATTCCCTAGAATCTTGCACAGCTCTCAGTACAGGTCTCTCTCTCATCTTCTGCCCAAGAATCAAATCGAGAAGGGCGGCAACATCGCTGTAATTGGAGGAGCCAACTCTTCCGCAGAGATGTCGGCCGCAGTCGCCTATCAGCTTTCCTCTCTAACCAACTCACCCCATTCGATTGAACGTCCAAAGTTCAAGATCATCCACATCGCCGCACGTCCAGTCTATACTGTTCCTTTGTTTTTACCTTGCCTGGACGGAGGCTTTGAACCAATTGACTTCCGATTGTACAATTTGGCACGCAGATCCCAAGGTAAGATCCAGGGCATGTATGGGATCTTGTCGGAGAAGGATGCAAAAACTAGACATGGTCTCGCCAGAGACATCTTGGGTGGTGATCAATCAGAACTGGGCGCAAGCGCTCTCGTCACAACAGAAAAGGACCTCACAAATCCCCCTTACATTGCTATCTCAGAGACATATTCAGAATATGCGAGATCTGGTGACATCGTCCCTAAAGCGGGACGAGTCAGTGAGATCAGAGTAGCTCACGATTCGCTTTCAAACGGTCACAATGACAAGTCCACTCCTCCAGAGAAGACTTTGATAGTCACGTACAAAGACGGGACTGAATCGCACGAGCTCAATGATGTCGTGGCAGTAATATATGCAACTGGCTACTCGCCGGCCAGTACTTTGTCGATATTGCCTGAAGCTGAGTTGTCTGCAATGTCTTACGACCCAACCAGTCCAAGGCTCCCTCTGCTATTGCAAGATCTGCAGACTCATAGCCCGGCTGTTCCTGGCTTGGGGTTTGTTGGATTCTACGAAGGCCCTTACTGGGGTGTTATGGAGATGCAAGCTCGCTTGATATGCAAGCAATTCACCGAAGGTGACGATTACGATTTACTCGAGCAGTTTGAGAAAGCGGATGCGGTACACGCTACGCGGGAAGCCATGAAGGCCAGAAGCATTCGCGTGCCTCAATACTGGTTCGCCGATGCTCCTGGCTACATTGTGCAAGCCGCGCGCAACTTGGGATTATCTCAAAATAATGGCATCTTCGATGCCAATAAAGGCCCGGTCACCCCAGCAAGATACCTGCCAGAGTCCGACAACCCGGATGCAGGCGCAACAATGAATTCGCTGGGCGCCACTGTGCGCGCCATCAGTGCGCCCGACTCTGCCCTGTATACCGCTCGAGCCGCATTTCGCGGGCTGCAGGGCCACTGGCGCTTACGACGGGAGTTGCGGAGTGCTCTGGGAGACTTACCAAGCGGCACACTTGAGGGCACGGCAGTCTTCCATCCGCGTGACCCCACAGATGCCGACTTTGACTTTGAGCATTTGTATGAGGAGCAAGGCGAATTTGACATGGCTAATGGCACCCCGAAGCTTCGCGCTAATCGTCGATACGTGTACAGGTACCGGGAGCGCGACGATACGCTCAGTGTTTGGTTCGTGAAGCCCGACGACCCCGACGGTCGGACAGTCGACTATTTGTATCACGAGCTCGTCTTCAGTGGTAATGCCACGAAGGGGTCCAGAAGGGGCGGAGCTGTTGCACGTGCTGATCACTTGTGCATAAATGACAACTACGAAAGTGAATACGAGTTTTGCTTCAGGGCGGTGAACCTGGACGCCTGGCATCTGACTCACAAGGTCAAGGGGCCACGCAAAGATTATGTGAGTGAGAGCTGGTTTGAACGATAGGCATTTGTACTATTTTCATTGGATGACGGCAGTGATGCAATTGGGCAATGAAGTAGAGATAGTCGTTACGTAGCGTGCTTTTTTGACCTTCCGCCGTTGCTGCGTGGTCGTTGCAGACAAAGAGAGTCCACATACAGCGCGAGCAAATGCTCGCTCTTTGTTCGCATGCAGACAGCTTACGTCCACCGTGCCGATGCGCCCTTTCTTCCCTCTTTCGCTCCCTGGCTTCGTTCGCCCATCCCCGTGACGCCCGATCTGCCCCCTGACGCTGGACGCTTCTGGCGGCTGCCGCGAGAGCTCGTGCCTGCGGGCACCACTGTAGAGGAAGTTTTGACGACGGGCCCGCTGGGGCGGCGGCACGCGTCCGGGGGCACGTTTTCAGGGGCACGTTTCCGGGGGCACGATTTCAGGGGCACGATCCCAGGAGCAGGGAACGGCGATTCACGCATGCAGTGCAGCCTAATGGGAGGGCGACAGTGGCGAGGGGGACAACGGCACAGTGTTCAATGGATCGATCGAGATTCAGAGAGCGGCGGACAATCCAACTCGTGATCGGCGCTCTGCTTCATTGGTTGCTACATAGTAACAGATGGCGATGCTAGATCTCTCGACCCCACAGGAGCACAAGCCGCGCCGCCCATTTATCGCACGCAGTAGCCGCCGTCGATCAGCAGGTCAGCCCCAGTCGTGTACGTGGAGGCGTCCGACAGGAAATAGACGTAGGCGCCCTTGAGCTCCTTGGCGTCGCCGTCGCGGGCCATCGGGATCATGCTCTTCCACAGTGCCTGGGTCTTCTGGTCGACGAAGTCGCTCAGGCCGGTATCGATGTAGCCCGGGCTGATGCTGTTGACCCGAGCGAAGTCCCTCCACTCATTGGCCAAGCTCTTGGCCATGTGGATGCAGCCGGCCTTGGCGACGTTGTAGCTGGTCTGCTCCTGGGGAAAGTTGGCGATGTGGCCGGACATGGACGACGTGATGACCAGAGATCCAGTTCCTCGCTCCTTGAAGTGGTGGCCGACGGCCTTGGCGCAGTTGAAGGTTCCGTTCAGATCAGTCTGGATGACCTCCTCCCACTTCTCGACAGTTCCGTCGAGGATACCGCTGTCGGCAGTACGGCCGGCGTTGGCCACAAAGCCGTCGATCTTGCCAAAGTCAGAGATGACTTCCTTGACAAGAGCGGAAACGGAGTCGTAGCTGTTGATGTTGCACTTGTAGGCCTTAGCCTTGATGCCGTATTCTTTCTCGAGAGCCTCGGCGTTCTTGATACCCCCTTCGGCACGAGAAGAGTAGGTAATGGCGACATTGGCGCCCATCTCGGCGGCACCACGGGCAGCCTCGATACCCATGCCTCTTGGCCCGGAAGCACCAGTAACGACCACAACACGACCTTTCAAGCTCAAAAGGTCGAGCAGGCGCTCACCCTTGGGAATTGGAATAGGCATGTCGGCGGTGGATTTCGATTGATTTAGATAAGGTACTACAAGTGATATCTGCGCTCGTGTGAGTGTCAATTGTGGAAGGCTGGGTGGTGAAAGAGCAGTTACAGCCAAAGACCTACATTGAAACAGCTAGTGATAAAGCTATTCGAAAGATGGGAGCGAAAGTTTTCAACGCCTTCCGGCTGGATGGTGCTCAAGTCATATATGGCGTACCATCTGAGTTCAATCCAGCCCCACGTAGGAGGAGCTCCGGCAAAATCATCGCCTTGACGTCAAACGGAAACTATGGGAGTAGCGGGGCTTCCTCCAGGGTTCGCACGTCACGAATTGGGATCGCTTCGGTCGGATTACTTTCCAGACCGCCTAAGGGATTTCCTCAACACGCTGTCCAATCCTGATACTGGTTTCTTATTCGTAGGATTTGTTGACGAAGAGTCAGGTAGCTTTTTCCTAGCAGCTATCGTAAGATGCCTCGAGCTGCTTCGGGCGGATGTTGCGGGATATTCCCATTGGGTAGCCGTATTGTAATGGTTGATTATCCGGCACCGTATCGATAATTACTCACATTTCCGAGAAAGACACGTTGGGAATAGTCTTGGACATGTGATTGTTGAAAACGCCAGTCGCTCGCGTAGCTGCTTGCGTCCTATTACGGACTACGGTGATTTGTTCCTAAGCTTGGCAGCCCCTACGAAAAGTGGAACGTTTCCAACTACCCCGGGCGGCCTGGTGAGCTATCTCCATATGGGTAGCTAAGGTAAGAAAGCTATCGAGCTATGGTGGCTTGCAGTAAGCACAAGTTATCGGCACCGATCGGAAAGGAGGACCTAGGATACGTAGCTACTTGGTAGCCTGGATATTAGCAAACCTCATCGTAGGAGGGCACCGAGGAGCGGACAGATGATGTCCCAGACCTGCATGATTTCTCCGTGCGGTGGCATCGAATGATAAAAAGCCGTCTCCGCCAACGATTCAGCCCACATTGAGCAAGCCATCTCAGTAACTTCAATTCATTGGGTGATTGGAACCCACGTCTGCGTTTGACGCGCGATTTAGAGCGTCACCACACTCCTAATTCGGCAACATCCTGTGTCCGAGTCACAAAGTCCCACCGATGGCGGACGCTGCATGGTTTTCGTGCAGGTACATGAGCAATAATTACACCTTTCCGTGGAAACATAAGTAGGACAACTTGAACCTTTCGACATTGAGGTAAACGCAATCCCCTCTCAAAGCTTTATTAGCCGCAATGGATCTGGTGAACCACCTCAACGACCGCTTGCTTTTTGCGGTGCCAAAAAGTACGGGAAACATTTCCATGACACCCCGCTATAGTGGCGGTCAAAAGTCTCGCAACACCCGACAACGCATTTTTGGTTGCCAGCCGTAGCGAAATTTTGGCTCACCCAGCAGCCATCCAATGTTGATCATAGAGTAAATGGTGCTAACATGTCCACTATGCAGAGGGCAGATTGCAGACCGCCGCCCTTGACCTACTATCCGGATCCGATATTCAGTTTCACCGGAATCCACGCCTCGACATCGCCTTGGCCAAGAATCTACCCATCGCCCTAATTTTCTTACCCGCTGCCGACATTCCCAGATTCGTGGGTGAGGGTCGAGTGGATCTGGGCATCACGGGCCGGGATCAGATTGCCGAATATGAAGTTGAGGAGCCCCCGACTGATACCGCGGCTGTTGAGGAAGTGATGGATCTTGGCTTTGGAGGTTGCGCGCTTCAAGTTCAGGTTCCCGAGACGAGTTCCATCTCGTCTCCTGCAGAGCTAGTCGGTGCAAAGATTTGCACCAGCTTCATGCACCTCACAACCAAATACTTCAGAGATCTCGAGAACGTAGGGAGTGAAAGCCATAACGGCGTTGACGCCAGCTCACAATCGACTTTGCGCACTCGTATCAAGCATATGAGTGGCAGTGTGGAAGCTGCTTGTGCCCTTGGGGTTGCCGATGCCGTCGCTGATCTTGTGGGTAAGTAGCTCGAGACCGTTTTTTCGAACCACTGCTACGGGCGTTGACTTTCGACTTCTGTAGAATCTGGAGAAACGATGAGAGCTGCTGGTCTAAAACCGATTGCAACCATAATCAAAAGCACGGCGGTTCTCATCAAGTCCAAGAATCCATCGAACCCCTCCCTCGTAAACTTGATTGCAACTCGTATCAGAGGTGTGATTCGCGCTCAAAATTTTGTTCTTTGCACATACAACGTTGCTCGGACCAGCCTCGCGGAGGCTTGCAAGATCACGCCGGGCAACAGAGCTCCGACGATAACTGGTCTTGAAGAGGAGGGTTGGGTTGCGGTGAGCGTCATGGTCCCTCGCAAACAGATCGCGTTGGTCATGGACGAGCTGGAGAATGTGGGAGCCCAAGATATCCTGGTGACTCGGCTGGAAAACTGTCGCACCAAATAAATGCTTGGTCTACGGACAAAGTGGAGTCTCAACGACATTGACATCCGGAAATACTGCGTTTTCGATTTGTTGTGCCCGGCACAAATGCTTCTAATGACACAAAAGTGAAATTCGGACAGATCGACAGTTGTCACGAAACGACAAAGCTGTCGAGATTTGTCGAGCGAACACTAAAAGCATTCGTTGATTAGTAACTTGGGAATTCTTGCTTCTGGCTTAACACCTTGCGGACCTGCAGATCCGTAATCGTAGTGTGATATTGCACGATTTTATGTACGCTTTGCATACCTCCCTACCCTTTTGAAGACTCAACTCATAGTATGGGTTCTAAACCGGGATACTGTCGTCTATCGCATGTCAGACGTCTTCCACTTCTCCAAAGCCGAGAGTAACCATGGCCGCTATCTCGTTCCCTCTAAAATTAAAGACTTTGCCCAATCGCTAATCGCCTTTGACTCCTGGTTTCGCCAATCCGATGATATGTTCCGAGGAAACATCCCTCCTAATCAGGTCCAGTTATCAACGAGGGTGTCGGCTAGGCAATGTATCTTAGAAGCCTCAACCTTGATCTGAGCATGGCCCTTACTTGGCCGCCGCCGTACTCGATGTAGCAGCCCATGAACTAAGTAGAGGCTGCTCGGGATGTTTTCAAACATCTCCACAGGCACAAATCATGCGTGGCCGTTCGTCCTCGGGGCCTTTTTGCGGCGCTGCTTGACGGACTCGGCGAGTTCCTCAAGAACAAGGACAGTGTCCTCCAAGTGAATGCACGCATCCGTAATGCTAACACCGTACTTCAAGCCGGCTTTGCCTTCAGGAGATGTCTTTTGATTGCCTTCATTGATGTTGCTCTCGATCATTACGCCCATGATCGCCTCGTCTCCTGCTGCGACTTGTTCTGCAACTTCGTGCGCTACCTTGGGCTGGTTTTTATGGTTTTTGAGGGAGTTTCCATGCGAACAATCAACCATGATGCGTGGCTGCATGTTGCTCTTCATCAACTTTTCTCTCGCCTCAGCGATGCTTTTGGCATCGTAGTTGGTGCCTTTCTTGCCACCTCTGAGGATGATAAAGCAATCTTCGTTGCCAGTAGTACCAACAATCGCCACCACACCAGGCTTGGTTACGGACAGGAAGTGATGTGGGTGTTTGACAGCACCGATTGCATCAATCGCCACGTCCAGCGAGCCGTCTGTACCATTCTTGAATCCGACAGGAAATGACAGGCCAGAGGCAAGCTCACGATGCAATTGACATTCAGTCGTTCTGGCGCCGATGGCCCCAACGCTAAGTAAATCAGCCAAAAATTGTGGTGAAATGGTATCTAGCATTTCGCTGGCCAAAGGCATGCCTTTCGTGGTCAAGTCCACGAACAGCTGCCGTGAGACGCGCAAACCCTTGTTGATGTTGAAAGTATTGTTGACATCTGGATCATTGACCAGGCCTTTCCAGCCAACAGTGGTGCGAGGCTTTTCCAGGTATGATCTCATGACAATCAGCAGCTCGTCTTTGTGCTTTTCCTTGAGTTCCATTAGGCGATCACAGTATACCAACGCGGCATCGGGGTCATGGATGCTGCAAGGCCCCACCACAACCAACAGTCTCTTGCGGTCATCTTTGCCCTGCACGATTGCTGTAGCTTCTTCCCTGGCTTCTAGGACCGTCTTCTTCGATTCTGGAGTTTGCGCAATCTCGTGCTGAAGGAGGTCGGGTGACGTTAGGGGATTGTAGCCTCGGATCCGCCAGTCCTCGCTATTCTGACGGTCCCCGACATGCTGATTCGGTATGAAGTAAGTCTGCAAGATTTCGTACGTTCGTCAATCGACTTTCAGCCAACGCTCTATATTGCTACATTCAACTTACTGCCATATCGACTCCTCTTTGCGAAAGGCTACTGCCAAATTTCCAATCACCAAACCTCTCAGGCAAGCGCTCGTGGGGAGCCTAACGCAGCGCAGATAAATGAAGAAAAGGCTAAAAGCGTCTTTAAGTTGAAAGTGGTGCACATATATAGTCAGGATCACACTACGAACGACAGATAGGAACGAGTCTTTACTCTACATGCGCCACTTTGTCTTGAACGTTGTGAGTCCGAAATTTCTACGAAGATGTTTATTCGGTATTTTCATCGGTCGGGAAACATCCGATGTTCCAGACGTGAGAAATTTTACCTCTCATACTACGCCACAACTGCAATCGGCCTTGATTTCATCTGTGACCCTTCAGAGATTACATAACTCTCCTTTTTGCTTGTTTCCCAAACGAATGACTCCGCACAAAGTTCAATCACAAGCATCAATTGAGGTTGAGAAGACCTTCTGCAGCGCAGTATTGTGCGTGGAGCCGTACTTTAGTAGTACTTGGAGCTTCACATCCAATCACAGTCGATATAGTAATATCCATGACTAAGCAAAGTCAATCAACCGAGTTCCTCCCTTCTAACCCGTGGAGCTTTGCGATTTTACGTCGACCTCTATAGTCATCTTCGGCACTTTGACATTTCGAGCATTCTCTCATTATTGGTGCTCCTTGTCGATTTCTATCTCTCACTTGATCACTGGGGTCTCCCGGAATGCTTGCGCGGACAGCTCTTCGCAGCGGGCGGCCCACCGGGTTCGCTCGCCAAGCTAGCAAAGATGCACAGAGGGTAAAGTTGAGCCCAACTTTAGATGTCTGAAGCCTGCATAAACTAACATTCCATAGCGAGCTGCGTCTTCACTCAATGGATCTGAATCGCCGCAATCCAGACTAAACACAACCACCGCCGCCATTGCCGCCACTGCCGTCGCTGTTGGCACCACCTCCTGGTATTTCTATGCTTTCGGGCGCAATGCATACGCCATGACACCACAAGAAGAAGGGTTTGTTTGCAACAAGACTGATATCGATGTTGGAGGCCTTCGACTGACCAGAACAACAGCCTCCACCCCATCAAATACCCATGGGAACACGAAAAGCCTTGGAAGACTTTCGACCACCAAGCGTAAGAAATCCTGACGTGACGAGGTCCGATTGCGGACGATGGCTAATGTTTCAGCAGTCTGCGGCGAGGTTTCCAAGTCTATCGCGAAGTCTGCTCCTCATGTCACTCCCTTTCTCGAATTCCTTACCGCAAACTTGTCGGCACGATGATGACAGTGGACGAGGCCAAGGCTTTGGCGGAGGAGAACGAATACGATACCGAGCCTAATGACGAGGGCGAAATCGAAAAACGGCCAGGAAAACTATCAGATTACCTGCTGCCTCCGTATCAAAATGACGAAGCCGCAAAGGCAGCCAACAATGGCGCACTTCCACCTGATCTGAGCTTGATGGTCAAAGCACGTCACGGAGGATGCAATTACATTTTCAGCTTGTTGACCGGTTATCCTGAAGACCCACCTGCTGGCTTGGAGATCGCGTCCGGGCTCAACTTTAACCCATATTTCCCAGGCACTGGAATCGCAATGGCGCGTGTTCTCTACGATGGGCTAGTGGAGTATGAGGATAAGACTCCGGCAACAACTAGTCAGATGGCGAAAGATGTTGTGGAGTTTCTGAACTGGACTGCCGAGCCTGAAATGGACGAGAGGAAGAAGATGGGCTGGAAGGTTCTTTCAGTGCTCACCATCCTCACAGCTATGAGCATCTGGGTCAAGAGGTAAGTCGATTAAATCCTTCGAGCTTCACAGAACAAGACGCTAATGCGAAATTTCAGATACAAATGGGCTCCTATCAAAGCCCGCAAGCTTGTGTATAACCCGCCGGTCTCTGCTAGGGAGTTGCATCCATCTACCCCCAAGCCCCCTCGGCATGTCAGCCAGCATGGTTCTCCTCATTAGACGGTGATTTGCTCAAGTGTTATCACGAAACTTGACTGTAGTATCCATTCCTTTGTTAGATATTCGTTGGTTGCAGCGTGACAGAAGAAGCCATTCATGCTCAAGACCACGGGAAATAAGAAAATAAAGATTATCTGTATCAACTATATAATAAGTTCATCTTCTTCCTGTTTTGTCGAGGTGGAGATGTTAGGGTGTAACTTGCGGATGCGGATAGAATTGACAAACGCAAGCCTGACAACGATGCGAAAGGTCCGAAGTGATTCCGAAGAGGCTACGAAGAGGTCACAGCGACGCTGTTAAGGTGCGGGCCTGGGCATTGACTATCTGCATATATTGACGTCTACATCCTGCCATTAAAGATTATTGGACGGAGATTCCGGGTACGCTAAGAACAATCCAAGCTTTCTGGATCGTAAACCAGTGGGCCAACGGACCTAAGCTCGCAGGGACTTGTCAAGTCCATCTGCGAGCCTTTAAAGAAGCTATGTTGTTTATCTTCCTTCACTGCGCTGGTCCTGCGCGAACCCTTAACTCAACTCATCAGTGCAATCAAATTGTTCCGGTGTGTATTTAGCCGACGAAGAGGTCGGGTGAAAGCGATGAAATTAGATGTTAGCAGGCAGCCCTGCCCCTCAGAGGTTCCTCGGAGGTCTAGGCTAAAAAACGGGCTAGTTGGCCGTTGCTGTGGCAAACGCGCGATTTCTTTTTTCACGCAACGCGACACCCGCTTGCGCGGCTCGTCGCAGCTCCAGCTACCTTGAGACGCTTGGCTCTGCTGCTGGCTTTCAATTCAATGGACTCAGGGATCATTATTCAAGGATCAAGTAAACGTTCTCCGTTGGTTTGAAACCTGCTCTTTCAGGTGTCTGAATAATATATGGTTGGTAGTGGTGGTGCTTATCGTCGGGGTGTCGTTGAGCGATTGGCCGGATCGGAGCTTCTTTGCCGTAGTGATAGTGATAATAATAATAAAATAATGGTTCTGACTTTAAATTTCCTTTGGAGGAAAGACCAGTTCCCCAAGGAACCGAGCTCTTATTTCTCTACCTTGGTCGCGCTCCTTCGCTGTCTCTTTTCCCTCCTCTTCTTTCCCTTCTTTCCGTCTTTCCTTCTTGACCTTCAGCAAGCATCAAGATTCAGCTCCATCGATCCAGCTCAAGGTATTCTCATCATCACAGACAACGTTCTCGAGTACGCTTGTTATTGCGTCGCCGCGCTCAATCATATATCGTCACTGTAGACTCGCAACAGCTTCCAATGTAAGTCCTTGTGCAAATCCAGCCAGTCTGCTCCGAGTCGCAGCACGTGCTTGTCTTTGATACTCTTGAGAGCCTTCAGATCAATTTAACGCTTGAAATTTACCGCAGATGCTCTCCATCCTTGTGCTCCTCGCTGCCACGCTGGCTCTGGGTCAGAATTCGACTAATTACACCATCCCTCCGGACTCGGTCGACCTGTCCACGCGACAGACATGGTGCACGACTCAAATGACCTCGTGCACCGACCTTTGCGGCGGTGCCTACAATAACAATACTTGCGATCCCGTAAGTCGCCAGATAGTATTGTATCTAACCTTGGCAATAAACGACTCACTGACGCTTGATACCCTAGAACACACTTGAATACTCGTGTATCTGTACCAGCACCAACGCTCCAGCCAATGAGACTGGTTACCAGGCCACACTTCCTTTCTTCGAATGTACTCAGTACAAGATACAGTGTGTCGCCAATACTCAGAACCCTGTGACGCAGCAACAATGCAACGATATCGACTGTGGTACCGCGATCCCCGCTGATACCTACTCTTCGCTCACGGCTGCCGCTGCCTCGTCAACTATGACTTCGTCAACCTCAACGTCAGCGAGCTCCACAGCTACAACAACCTCAAGCACCCCGAGCGCCACGACCGAGCATTCCGCGGCACACCTGATCGTACCTCTGCACAGCGGGAACTTGCTCACGTCGGCCGGCTTTGCTGCGGGTATCGTCGGGCTTTTCGGGCTTGGTATGGCTTTGTAGAACTCTTATAACCAGCGAGCCGCATACCGCAAAGAAGGAAATGGAGGTCATAGCCGGATTGGAGTTTATTGCCCAGCGTTCGATTTCACGTCTCTATTCATGTTGACAAACGACTGCTTTTAGCGGAACGGAATAACTCTTACTGCTGCAGTATGCATCAAGTAACACATAGTTTTAATGTTCTTTTTAATGGACTCTGTTTATTATACGCCACACCATCTCGTGAAAATAGAGATGCTGTGCTTCATCCGAAGTGCAGCACGTGCCATACAAGTGTTTAATAAACAAGATCGCAGTGGAGCTTATCGATTGCAGATCATGTCTTCACGTAAAGGATCCACACCTGGTATCATCTGCGTCTTGGCGTTGGGAAACAATTGTAGCGGAAGCCGCCGAGCTTCGAAAGGTCGTGTGCAGTAACCTCCCAACTTGTCACGAAGTCCCACCAGAATACCAACAGAGTCCAGCCCTCGCCCTGGAGGATTCAAACGTCTAAAAACCTCTGCATTGAATGCGTCCGCTTTTCTCAGCTACATTCCCAAGAACAAATTTCAATACCTTGTCGAATCGTTCAGCTCTGTCACGAAACGCGCTGAGAGTTCCGTGTTTTGTGTTCTCAGACTTCAGGATGGCGTCCTCTACAACGACAGTACGCAAACACAAAGTGACAGTGGTTGGGTCAGGCAATTGGTATGGCATCTCAGCCACCTACAACTGTCGTTGCCCACGAGCGCTAATACTTTCCCCGGTTGTAGGGGATCTGCAATTGCCAAGATTGTAGCAGAAAATGCCAGACAACACACGACAATCTATGAACCCGAGGTTCAGATGTGGGTTTTCGAAGAAGATGTGACGATACCAAAAGACTCGAAGCACTTCGACCCGGGCTCCGAACTCGCTACGAAACCTCAAAAGCTCACCGCCATTATAAATCGCTTGCATGAGAATGTCAAGTATCTTCCGAACATTCCTCTCCCCGAGAACCTGATTGCCAATCCGTCGATCGAAGATGCCGTCAAAGATTCTACAATCCTCATTTTCAACCTACCTCACCAATTCATCAATAAGATCTGTCAGTCAATAGAAGGTAAAATCGTCCCTTTCGCAAGAGGAATCTCCTGCATCAAAGGTGTCGATGTGTCCAAAGATTCCATCAACCTATTCTCGGAGTCAATAGGTTCCAAGCTTGGGATATACTGTGGGGCCCTATCCGGTGCCAACATAGCCAACGAGGTCGCATTGGAAAAGTGGTGTGAAACCACCATAGCCTATGATCCCCCGGCTATGGACTCGCACTCGGAGTCCTTACAAAAGCAAGACGCAAGCCATCCAGACTCGACTGGGTCACCTTCTAAAGTCCAACTCCGTCCATTACCCTCTGAATACCCTCCCTTAACGCACGAATCTATCAAGAAGCTCTTTCATCGACCATATTTCCACGTACGAATGGTCTCGGACGTTGCCGGTGTCTCACTTGGGGGTGCTCTCAAGAACGTAGTCGCTTTGGCTGCCGGTTTTGTGGAGGGTCTGGGTTGGGGCGACAATGCCAAAGCTGCTATTATGCGAAAAGGCATTCTCGAGCAGGTCAAGTTCGGCAAGACATTTTTTCCTGACTCCTTTGTTGCCGCTACAATGACCGAGGAGAGCTGCGGTGTTGCAGATATGATAACAAGCTGCAGCGGGGGGAGAAACTTCAGATGCGCCAAAATGAGCGTGGAGCGTGGCAAACCAATTGAGGAGGTGGAAAAGGAGGTTCTCAATGGCCAGAAGCTACAAGGAACGTCAACGGCGTACGAAGTCCATGCTTTTTTAAAGGAGAAGAATATGGTCAAGGACTTCCCTCTGTTCACGGCAGTCTACAGTAAGTGTGTTCGAAGATAACGTCCACTTCATGTCGACGACGATAGCATTTGCTAACATTCTCTTCAAAGATATCCTGGAGGGGAACGTGAAGCCAGAAAAGCTACCAGAGCTACTAGAAACATAGAAGAAAAGATTTGGGCACCAGAGAACACGACTCCATTCGTAAAATACGTGGATAACGATGCCCGACATGCAATTCCAAGTCCCGTCATTCCAAATCGGATAGCACGGATAACGTCGGCTTGGAGAATTCTGGAGAGGCTGCTGTTCTCGGACAGGCCTTATAAGCCTCTCATGTCTGCATGGTCGATAGCATACTCCACTAGTCAACTTTTGACAGTGGCGTGTAGTATACTAGCTCGATACAGTAGATTAGTTTCCGCGAACGGACCCAAAACTGTTCCTATGAATTACCCGGACCCAAGGTGGCATGTTTACATGACATCATGCATGCTTAGCACCTTAGCTCCAAAAACGGGAGCTGTTTTGTTGAAAGCTCTGCTTTACCGCTCGTTGAGGGAAGAACATCGGACGGAAGGTCCAGGAAACGTGCTTTCCTACATCCTCGAGTGTAAGCTCACAAGGAAGGAAGTCATGAGGAGCTTTAGACGGTTGATTTGCGAGTTTGCGATGTTGTCGTATGCTTTATAATTACTTCTCTCAATCTTGAACCATTCTTTCTCCCCAGCTCTTTAACCAAGGACTCGATAATATTGCTAGCACCCTTTGACACCGTCGTTTGGCATTGTACTCTGCTCCGTCAGCATCCAGCGTTTGAAGATCAAGCACTTCCAACTCCTCGTTTGAGGTAATTGCCTGCTATACGACGTTAACATAGAAACGCCAAGAGGTCTATCGACCCAACGTTATTCAAGATGGCCGCTCAATCAGTCTATGTCCTTCCGTTGACTGACATGGGAGCCCCAGATATCCCTGGAGATCGAACATACATTTATCTACCTCCGCCCTCGGACCCTGCCTACACTCTTCGAATCGTCATTGAGGGAACGAGCTCGATTTGTCGTAAAGGTAGCTTCTGGACAAACATACCAGCTCCTGGTGAAACCTTCGACCGCCAAAAATTCCGAGAGCACAAGTATGTTTGAATTTGAAAAAACACAGAAACCTCAAATTGCTGACCGCAACTTTAAAATCAGGCTGAAGCCAAATTTCAACCGTGCTATCACTATCGACTTCCCGATTACTACCGCTGGTGCCTTTGCCTACTACACTACCTACTCACCTCTGCCTGAGTTCTCGGTTGAAGATGTCAAATCTCCAGCACCAGCACGAACGGCCACCTTCTACGTTGATGTCTGCCCCAGATTGACCCTACAACAGAAGACGCTATCAATCAACTCTCTTGCAATTTGTTCGGTGATATCGAAGTTCCTTGGCCAACATCATTCGGAATGGGATAAGCACCTTAAAGGCATAGCCGCTCGTGGCTACAATATGGTTCACTTCACTCCGCTCATGCAGCGCGGTATCTCAAACTCGCCGTACAGTCTCTACGATCAACTGACATTCGACAAGGATTCGTTTCCGAATAACGAGGATGACGTAGCTCAGATGGTCCACAAAATGGAGAACGAGTACGGCCTTCTGGGTCTCACTGACGTTGTATGGAACCACACAGCCAATAACAGCAAGTGGTTGGAAGGGCATCCAGAGGCTGGATACAATTTGGAGACCGCCCCATGGCTGGAAGCTGCTGAAGAACTGGATGAGAAGCTTTTGAGCTTCGGAAACAAACTGAAAGATTTCGGATTACCGACCCTTCTGAAGGACGCCGATGACCTAACGAAACTAATGAATGGCGTCAGGGAGCATGTCATTGACGTGTTGAAGCTTTGGGAATACTATGTGGTGGATGTTGAACGTGATACCCACGCTACTGTGAGAGCTTGGCGAGATGGCAATTACTCTTCTCGTGCGGGTAGTTCGACGGGTTCACTTGATTCTGCACATGATTGGAGTCTGAAGAAACAAGCCGATTGGCTAGTTGACAACGCGCTGGCAGGAAATGATCGCCTTGGCGAGCGTTACAGACGCAAAGCGATCCCCGACGTCGCTGCTTCCCTGGTTGCCGCACGTTGTGGAACATTCAGCAAAAACCCAAATGAGCATGCTGCACAGGAGTTTGTTCATGCTCTGCTGAACGAAGTTAATCTGGCTTTCTATCGCGAATACGACGCCGAAGTTGCTGTCATTGTGGATCAGGTTTCTAGTCGAATCAAATACCTCCGGATCGACGATCATGGTCCCAAAATGGGAGCTATCAGTGAGACCAGTCCGCTGGTTGAACCGTATTTTACCCGACTGCCTCTGAATGAGACGACGAAGAAACATAACCCGCGCAGCTTGGCGCTTGTGAACAACGGCTGGATCTGGGCCGCAGACGCCATGCGAGACAATGCTGGGCCATCTTCAAGAGCTTATTTGCGCCGGGAGGTTATCATTTGGGGTGACTGCGTCAAACTTCGATATGGTTCTGGCCCACAAGACAGCCCGTTTTTGTGGGATTTCATGGGACGGTATACCAAGCTCATGGCGAAGTATTTCACCGCTTTCCGCATCGACAATTGTCATTCAACACCAATCCATGTTGCAGAGCATATGTTGGATGAAGCCCGCAAAGTCAGGCCAAACCTTGCCGTCTTTGCTGAATTGTTTAGTGGATCAGAAGCCACCGATTTTGTTTTTGTTCAAAGACTCGGAATCAGTGCGCTGATCAGAGAAGCTATGCAATCATGGTCTACCGGTGAGATGAGTAGACTTGTCCACATGCATGGAGGGATACCGATCGGCAGCTTTATGCTGGACGAGGTTGCCAATACTGATTCTGGAAAGGACGGCTCAAATGCGGAAGTCGCCAGACCTCATTCGTCCGAGATTATTCATCGTATTCGATCGAGCAATGTGCACGCCCTTTTCTTCGACTGTACTCATGACAATGAAACACCAGCGCAGAAACGGGACGCTAGAGACACTCTACCCAATGCCGCGCTCGTAGCTTGGTGCTCTTGCGCAACTGGTAGCGTAATGGGATATGACGAGATATACCCTGGCCTAATCGACCTGGTGGGCGAGAAAAGGATGTACACGTCCAAATCATCTGAAGGCCCAACCAGAGCGGAAGCCGGCGAAGGAGGAATAGGCGGCCTAAAGCAACTTCTAAACCAACTTCATGTCCAAATGGGTCAGGATGGCTACGATGAGACGTACATTGACCACAGGGATCAGTATATTACCGTCCATCGTGTTCACCCGCAAACGCGAAAGGGATACTTCTTGATTGCACACACAGCTTACCCTGGCTACGGGAATGTCACACCGGCGTTCGTGCCTGTCCATTTGGCTGGGACCAAGTCAAAACTTTTTGGAGCTTGGAATCTTGAGGTAGACTCCAGCGATGATGCCAAAGTAAAGGTGAACTCGGATAAAACACACTTACGCGGCTTGCCTGCGAGGACGAGTGATTTACACAGTGTGAAACTCAATAGCGATCATGATGAGGCTGTGATCAGCATCGAAGGAGCATTCCCTCCGGGAAGCATCGCGATATTTGAGACTTGGATGCCTTCTGCCGAGCATTCCGATGGACTCGACCACTTTGTTACTGGTGGAGCCCGCGCTGCGTTCAAGGACCTGAAATTTCGAGACCTGAATCTCATATTATACCGTTGTGATGCGGAAGAACGTGATCTATCTGGCGGCAAGGACGGTACTTACAACATTCCAGGCTCTGGTCAACTAGTCTATGCTGGGCTTCAGGGTTGGTGGACAGTCCTACGAGACATCGTGCGAAACAACAACTTGGGCCATCCTCTATGTCAGCACATCCGTGACGGTCCATGGGCAATGGACTACTCTGTTGCTCGTCTTGAGAAATTCGCTAGCATGCCAGGTTATGAGAGGTTGAGAGGCCCTGCGGACTGGCTTAAACAAAGGTTTGATGCTGTCAAAAAGCTGCCAAGCTTCCTTCATCCCCGCTACTTCGCCATGATCATTCAGACGGGCTACAATGCAGCACGCGATCGAGCGCTTGAGCAGATGAGTGAAGGAATCCAGCATGGACCCGACTTCCTAAAGGCACTTGCGCTTGTGAGTGTGCAAATGTCAGGCATAACAAATTCCGCCTCTCTCTATCCGAAGGCAAACGTTCCAAGTCTTGCTGCTGGACTTCCCCACTTTGCTGTGGAATGGGCCAGGTGTTGGGGTCGGGATGTGTTCATATCTCTCCGAGGTCTTCTTCTGGGGACTGGACGATTCGCGAATGCTCGTGAGCATATCCTGGCGTTCGCCAGCGTGATGAAGCATGGAATGATCCCGAACCTTCTCGGCTCCGGAAAAATCACGCGTTTCAATTCCCGCGATTCAATTTGGTTCTTTCTGCAAAACATCCAAGACTACACCAAGATGGCGCCAAATGGGATGCTTCTTTTAAAGGATTCCGTGAAACGCAGGTTCTTCCCTTACGATGACACGTGGTTCCCATGGGACGATTCTCGTGCGTATTCGAAGTCATCAACCATTGAAGACATCGTCCAAGAGGCTCTACAACGCCATGCGAGCGGCATGTCCTTTCGGGAAGCTAACGCTGGTCCTGGCATCGACTCACAGATGAAAGATGAGGGTTTCCAGATTGATATACATGTCGATTGGTCAAATGGCATTGTTTTCGGCGGTAATCAATACAACTGCGGAACATGGATGGACAAAATGGGAGAGAGTCAGAAGGCTGGCAACAAAGGTATACCGGGTACACCTCGCGATGGCGCTGCTGTAGAAATCACTGGAATGCTGTACAGCACGCTTGTCTGGGTATCTCAGCTACACGAGCGTGGACAATACCAGTATGAGGGTGTCACCATGTCTGGACAAAATGGCTTCATCACGTTCCAAGATTGGGCAGCTCGGATCAAAGAAAACTTTGAGAAGGCTTACTATATCCCGGTTGACCCCAGCGAAGACAAGAATTTCGATGTCAACTCAAAAATTGTGAATCGCCGGGGTGTTTACAAAGACTTGTATCGATCTGGTAAAGAGTATGAAGATTAT
Organism: Dicorynia guianensis; assembly: GCA_037013595.1. Classification (NCBI taxonomy): domain Eukaryota; kingdom Viridiplantae; phylum Streptophyta; class Magnoliopsida; order Fabales; family Fabaceae; genus Dicorynia; species Dicorynia guianensis. Next base: position 373,963 of record JASUAB010000045.1, read on the forward strand.
CAGTTGCGGCCAAACTTCCCAATCGCAATGACCGTCGCTCCCGACCTATTCGACCCCAAACATGCTCTGCACGCACTTTATGTTGCCGATACCGTCTTGAGGGGTCCAACCGGTATGGCGACTTTGGATCCCAGTGATTACGGCTACCGACCAAATTACATCAACTCCGACGACTCTGATGACTTTCGAACAGCCAAGGGACGAAATTACCACTCGGGACCTGAGTGGATCTGGCCGACTGGATTCTTCCTTCGAGCCCTTCTTCGTTTTGATTTGATGCGGCGCAAGACCTCAGAAGACCGAGTCGAGAGTTACCAGCAAGTGACACGACGGCTTGACGGGTGCATGAAAATGGTTAGGGATACCCCATGGGCGGGATTGACCGAGCTGACCAATGTCAACGGGTCATACTGCGCTGACTCTGTAAGTGACTCCGTTTGTTTTTGGTTTGCATGAACGAAAAATTACTGAACATGCCTTGCAGAGTCCCACTCAAGCATGGTCGGCTGGTTGCTTGATTGATCTGTTCCACGACGCGCAAGTGATGTCCTCACACGAATCAGAGTTGGCTGAGGAGCTTTCGGCGACAACGTTGAAATAGGGGCGTATGTGAAGTAAAACCTGAGAGACCGTGCGAAGGGTTTCGACTCCTCAGACGACTGGATGCATGAACTATTCATAGACACCTAGAATAGAATATATTCCTGTCCATCGATTTTTGGTCCTTCGCCGACATCGTCGTTGATAGGGTTTTTCGATTTTGATGGGGTATAGTATGGCAGATCTCAAGTATCGTGCAATTAGAAGCGCCCCTGCTTCTAATTTTGCGGGCTGATCGTCATGCTGTGTGGCCCTTTTTGCATTGTTGCTGATATATGTGCCCGCAGCGCCGCCCATTTTGCGTGTCTCTCCTGGCCTTGAGTCTCCATCTCATCATTCGCGGCCCCTCCGACCGGAGCTCCTCCTTCTGGCGCTGCTGCTGCATCTGAATAAGAGCCCTCACGGCTCTGGGAGATTGTCTTCGCCGTCGATTTGGCCGATAGCAATCGTGCCACGTTGCGGCTGAACTGCTCATGCTCTATGCGCCGAATGCCTTCTTGCCGCTTCCGCACCCCTCGTTTCGATTGTAGCGATTGCCGCTGGGCCTGCTTTCTTTGCGTTTGACTGCTCTTCTTGTCCATCTCTATCTCTATTTTCTCTCCAGAATTCCGTGCCGTCGATGACGCTGGTTCCGACACTGGTAAAGCGGCTGCTAAGTCGTCTAGGTCGACCTTGAGCTTTTTGGACGGTCGCCGCCGCCGAAGCCTGGCCTTTGAAACACGACCCGTCGCTTCGGCGGACGCGCGAGCCTTCGCAAGCGTCAGAGATCTTCGCATCATCCCCTTGTCTGCCTTCGTGGCCTTGCCGAACGACGTCGCCTCCCCCAGACCTGGCGCAGAACCGGCGCGCGCATTGTGGAATCGGGGGCGCTGAGCGAGCTTGGTGCCCAGCGTGCGGCCGCTGTTGGATGAGCGCCGACGGGTCGACGGCGGTATAGGCGCCATTTCAGCTGGTCAGAGTGGAGGGTCCAGACACTTGAAGGCAGCGCAGGACAGCGTCTCGGTCGCGACAAAATTATTTGGGGCGTGGCTTGCCGCAAAGTAGGGCTGCCGTGGGCGCGGGGGTGGCGCAGCCTGTCAAAAATCGCGTTGGTGTGGCCCATGATGGAAGTGTGACATACCTGAGTCACTTGCATTTTGAAATAGGTATAGGAATCAACGAAACTAGTGCAAGGATAGGCGAGAAGTCATTTAGTCTTGGCAGCCTATGTGATCTCTCTAGATCTCGCGCCATGGCAGACACAGCAACCCTCAACGAACGGATCGTGGCCCTAGAGAAGCAGCTCCAGGAAACCCAGGATCAACTGGAACAATTCAAGCTACGACAAGCTGAGACACAGAAATCTCCAGCTGAGCAACATCTCGATGAACCGAACGGCGGTACCGGACATGGTACGTGGCGGTGGCCATTGACACCGGAGGAGTACACTAGGTACAGCAGACAGCTGGTCATGCCGGAAATTCGACTGAAAGGTTTAAGCCTCCCCACCCCTCCGGCAAAGTGACACGGCCAAGGACTCACTAACAATGGAGTTTCACTGAAGTATAGGCCAATTACGTTTGAAGTCCGCTGCAGTCTGCGTCGTCGGTGCCGGCGGGCTCGGCTGCCCGGCTGCCACCTATCTGGCCGGCGCCGGCGTCGGTAGGATTGGCATTGTGGACGCGGACGTGGTCGAGACGTCGAACCTGCATCGGCAGGTTGCACATGCGACAGATCGAATCGGGCAAAACAAGGCGCAGAGTCTGGCGACCACTCTGAGAAGGTTTGATGCCACGTTTTCAATCTACATGTCAGATTCTTCATCCTGATTGCTGAGAAAGGTCGGCGCAATAGTATCAATCCACTGATCATTTGTGAAGTGCATGCCGAGAATCTCTCAAGCTCTAATGCTCTCCACATTCTCCGAAACTACGACGTCATCCTTGATTGTACAGATCATCCAAAGAGTCGTTATCTCATCTCGGATGCCGCAGTGGTTCTGGAGAAAACGCTGGTCTCTGCCTCAGCCCTGCGTGCTGATGGGCAATTGATGGTTTTGAACTACCCAGCAACGCCCGCGGGGGATCCATCTGGAGGTCCTTGCTACAGATGCATCTTCCCAAAACCTCCTCCGCCGGAGAATGTCACAAGCTGTGGCGAAGGAGGGATTCTTGGCCCGGTCGTCGGGGTAATGGGTGTTCTACAAGCCCTGGAAGCGATCAAAGTCATCATTGGTGTAGACGGGCCAGAGCTTGTGACTCATTATCCCGGGGGCCATAGTGCTGGTGGATTTCAGCCTTCCATATTGATTTTCTCGGCATTCACTTCTCCACCATTTCGAACTTTCAGATTGCGAAACCGTAAAAAGACATGTGAAGCATGCGGAATCGAACCATGGATTGATACTAAAGCCATTGGATCTGGATCGCTGGACTATGAAGCCTTTTGTGGGAGAGTAAAGCCTGTGGAACTCCTGCAAGAGGAGGATCGTATTGAGCCATCACACTTTCTGTCGCTCATCAAAAGCGGAGGGAACTTGGCGGGAAAGCCCTCGGAGTCCCACACTGTTATCGATGTCCGTGAAAGACCCATGTACGAACTCTACAGCTCGCCGAACAGTATCAACGTTCCTTACTCGCTGATCGAGTCTTGGAGAGACAGAAGCGATGCCTGTCGCACTTTCAAGAATATTGGAATTCCGGCTGAAAGTCTGTCAAAGAATCTGATTTTCATTTGCCAGCTGGGCAACGATTCTCAAGAGACCGTTAAGAAGTTCAATGACTTTCGAATCTCCCATGATACCAATGACCTGCGACACACAACAAGGGATGTCGTCGGAGGCTGGCATGCAGTCAGAAAACTGAGCCCTCGTGAATGGCCTGACACCTAGATCATGTACTTGGAATTGGTTGGAGTCACTCATCTTCAGAGTCGGCGATGACTGATTCGACCATAGCAATCTCCAACTTGGTATGCATTCCGCCTTTATACATCTTTGGGGGTCGTCCTACTTTACCCCCGGATCCGGAAACTTTATGCTCCTCTTCCGCGGCAGCCTTAGCTACCATAGCTAATCGTTCGTCTTCATACCGAAGACGAGGCAATATCACGTCCATTTCGAACCTTTCAAGCTCGGCGTAGCTGACATAATCCAAAATTCTGGCGGGGTGCACCAGTAGACGTTGGACTATCTCGTTGTCGAGAAGATTTGCAGCATGCGGATATTGACGCATTTCGACCATGTAATGTTCAACTTTGACTGGTTGTGGGCCATGTACTATCCGAGGCGTTGCCATCATAGTATCGACGATTCGAGCTCGGTGATTCGTTGGACTGGCTCTCAAAGCCCGCTCACCTAAAGCCGGTGGCGGACGCTGGTTAGGCACATAAATCACATCTTCAGGCTTCAACTCCTGTTCGCCATCGAGTTGCTCGGACATCCTGTCATGACCAGATTCATCTACTTGGGGTCCGCGATTCCCTTTGCCTAGTAATCGAACAGAGGGGACAGCAAGTGGATCCGGACTGCTACTCTCTTTAGCTAAAGACATTTCGCACCCTAGGGCGTTTATCAAGTGACAGCCGATGAGTTTCGAATATAAGTAAACAGCTAAGAGCAAAGCAACAGCTCTTTTGCTAAATTGTGCGCTCGGGCACCAGACTGGCCGCTCTGGTCTCCCACATCAACCACCCTACGATAGTGACGCTGATAGCCGAAGTCTGATGAGACGCAACTTTTGATTGACCGCCTACAGTTCCCGGTTTGAGTTTCAGTGTTGTGATGTGCACTGTCAAGATCTAATAGCCATTAATAAAGTAACGCGCCGAGTAAGGAAACGAGCAACAACGGAGTTCCATTCGCGGGGAAAGGTTTTCCCGGTGCTCATCATTGCGATATCTAAATCACCACCGCATTGTATCACCGTACGAAGATCTCAGTACATCCGTCACTACATCAAAGAGTCCATGCTTCACGTTTGTCGAAGATGAGTAGGCTCAAGCTGCTCGGGTTATCGCCATTTAGAGCGTCCGTTAGACATGACTCCAGATTCACGCTTGACTCCTTCTCTAATCCAAATGCGCTTTCCACTCCAAGCCTCCATCATGCACGTTCATTTAGTTTGAATATGTACTTCAAGCCTTCATCTAATCTTCAAAATCTACCCACGCGTACAAACATTGTTGCGACCGTCCGACGCTCCTTGTCAACGGGCTCAGCTAAGTTTGTTGATGCTACACAGAACGCTTCGACTTCGTCTCAGACATCGATTACTTCCCTCACATGGAACGACTTCTTTACTCTCCGTCAGCGCAGGCGCTACTTGAACCTCGTTTCCTCTATTTTTACCTCTGCAGCTTCGCTTCTTGCTGGCATGGCGGCTCTATCCTCACAGTCGCTGGAATCTCTTAATCTCTTCGGCGTGGACCCGATGTTTATCATGGCTGGAATCTCAGTCGCGTGCCTGGCTGGTGGTTGGCTGACAGGTCCTTTGATTGGAACCGGCGTATTCAGGCTCCTCAGCCTACGAGGCTCGAAACGTAACGAATTCAGCGAGGTGTGTCTCTTGCCTTATACTGTTGTAATTTCGAATTCGTACTTGAGCTAACCTGATATTGATGCTATAGAAGGAGAGGAATTTCTTCGAACGAATTAGGCGATATCGCGTCGACCCCACAAGCTCATCCGTCCAGAACCCTGTCCCCGACTACTATGGAGAGAAAATCACGAGTGTCAGTGGTTATCGGAGCTGGCTCAAGGATCAAAGGGCATTCAATAAGAAGAGACAGAGCTTTGTTTGACACAATATGGACTTAAAACATTAGCACAGAGTAAGAAGCCAAAGGACCTGAGAATTCTGACAACATAGCATTGCCAGAGCGAACGGCCCGCAGAACAGCCAGACCAATTGACCTCCGCAAATCCTCTCTGCCATTGCAGACTTAATGCATCGATGGCGCATGGCGCAAGGAATGTCATAGGCTTCAAAAGTTCACCTTGTACATTAAATCGCGTTGAGGGAATACCTGCTTCAAATGCCGAATCTCCATTCGCTCGTAGACCGCCATCTACAGAAGGCAAGGCGGTCGGTTCAATAGTAACCCACTTCATTTCCAAAAAGTGTGACCTTTGATCATCGCCAAACTTCAGCACATGTCGCTATAATCAATGATCTTCCTCCCTTTGGTGAGGTCTTCGGTCTTTGCCCGTAATGAGACATTGCCGTGGAAGTGATTGGCGGTGGTGATGGACCCTTTTGGTTCTACAACGCAGCCATCTCTGGAGTTGAGACTGATATTATCTTCATAGCATAGTGGTTCTTTCGTGACTGGGAACTGGAGAGTGCATTCGTCCAACCCGTAACCGCGCGTCGTCAACCTCGAGAAAGGGTTATTCGTAGTGTAGTCAGTCTCAAAATCCTCAAAGATACTGAATTTCTCATCAAAACCGGCCGATGAAGTTGGATGCAGCATCGATGCCTCCTTCGGTTTTGGAAAATCAGTCATCAAATCTACCCCTGCAGACGATTCAGATTCAGCGATTCTGTTTGGAGGAAGCTGACGGTCATCATCGCTGGATTGAAGGCTGATGAGATTGTCATCTAGAAAGAGAGTTGATGCTGCTCTTGCGTGGATCGAGCTGGAGGCTTCTATTTTGGCTAGTGAAAGCTGCATGGACTTTAGCCGACGGTCCAGATCAGTGATTAGCCTACGAATCAACTTCACTTCGTAAGCGATGCATCCGAAACTTGCTTTATCCATAGCGAAGATGGTCTGGTAAGCATTGTATCTCTTTCATCTACGTTGATTTGCCGAGAGGACATCACAGCTACCGTGAGCGTATAATCATTACTGTTCTAACAAGCGTCATTTCGAATGTATCACATGACGATATGAGATATATATTCTTTTTAACGAAATCCCTCTTTGGAAGATTGAAATTGAGATGTTTCACTTATTAGATAAAATGCTGGTGTTTTTCTCGATTCCGTTCAAGTTTTTGTTTTCCACTTGCGGGCTTTCGTAGCATGATCGGTAAAATACCCCCTTAACGCATTGAAGTGGACCTCCGAAGAACATCAATTCATTATGAGCGGCTTGTGCATTGCTATTGTTCTCCGATTCCAGGTCGACGTCTGAGCCCCGAGGTTGTCAGCGGACATAAGGGCGCCAAATCACGCTGTCTTCTGTCATCCTAGCGTCCTTTCCTGGCTTTCCTCTCGTAGAGAATTGCATTTCCTGATTGATCGTGAAAAGAATTTGTGAGCCGGATGCCGAGATAAAGTCTCGAATCGGCGATTGCAATGTATGGCATCACGTACTGTACAGGGAGTGCCTCTGGTAAAATTCTGGGCGAAGCGGAGAAGGCCGGCCGGAATACATTCTGATTGGCTGACGCGTGAGTCGATTTTGCAGCCTCATAACCGAAACAATCAACGGGCCAAGACCACTAGCTGACACCTGCATTATGTCTCCTCGGCTGCATGGGATGAGGAACAAACATTCGAGATTCCCAGCAGTGGGAATGCCACTTCTTCCGGTCCACGTTGGCATATTTACAGCCACGATAGATCCCTCGTGTTTCGTCGACGTCTTCATTTGATTTGTATTGACGATAGCCCTTGACTTGCATCGCGCTGGTCGTTTGCCCCGAATCCAATGGCATCTCCCGTTTGCTCTAGAGTTTGGCATGTTTGAGGGGTGATTTTGGGAGCGACACGCATTCACCTGCGGACTTCAGTCGTCAACATGGACAGAACATCTGTATACCCGAAGCGCTCGAGCTTCCATCATCCTGGATTTCAGAACATGGAATCTCCTGGTTACTTAAACATACCTCGAAGTCCTCCTCCGACCGATCCTTTCGCACAAGCATTCGACAAGGCTTGGACGGCCGGGCGTAGTCTTCACACGCAAGCGCTTTTGACTCCCGTAGCGATGTCCCTTTACGATTATCCTCCGCGAATCTTCTCTGCGATTATCACCATATGCTACCATCTCCTGCCAAGTTTCGTCCAGGCCAGGTTGACCGCGTCAGGCATGAGTGCGGCTGAGAAAAAGCACCCCACCGCATATTTAGACGGTCTAAGAGGCGTTGCAGCTTTTGCAGTATTCTTATGTCATTTGTCGTACCAGTTCTTCCACATCACATTTGGTTATGGACAAGGAGAACCCGGAGAGAATTCGTATCCGATCCAGCTTCCGATAATTCGACTCTTCTACTCTGGTCCTCCGATGGTTGCAGTATTCTTCGTCATATCAGGCTATGCTTTATCTTACAAGCCACTCAAGCTCATGCGATCGCAGTCAATGGATCAACTGATGGCTACGATGGCCTCTGCGGCATTTAGGCGTCCGATTCGTCTCTTCCTACCTTGTTTCACCTCCACGGCTATTGTCGCAACTATGGCACAGTTTGGATGGTATGAGAGCACAGCTAGGTTCGGTCTCGACAGATCGTATTTAGTTGCAGGCTTTGAAGACCATGCGTGGACTGCCCCGACGCCATACGTTCAATTCACGGATTGGCGTCTCAAGATGTTTGACTTCGTGCATCCTTGGGACTGGGCGATTTACGGGGGAAGCGTGGATCTGGATCGACACTTATGGACGATACCTACGGAATTTCGAGCGAGCATGGTCTTGTTCCTAACACATCTTATGATTGCCCGTATGCGCACGACTGTTCGGATGATAACATTGGTGATGTTGATAGTTTGGGGTTCATGGTGGGATAGATGGGAGATGATACTTTTTTGGAGTGGCTGTATTTTAGCAGAATGGGATTTGATCGCTATTGCTCGCGCCAACGCCGAATCTCGGCAGCGCGCACATCCACCGCCGCCTTCGCCTACAGCTGACACGAATGGAAACATATACAATGGGACAGAGGATCTTCACCAAGTCGACGAAGCGAAGGCCGCGTCTGCACGAAGGTGGCATCGGTTCTGGATGCTTCAGTTCATCATCGCTCTTTATCTTTGTTCATACCCGGACACTGCTGGAGAAACCACTCCTGGATATATCACCCTTGCCCGGTGGATTCCAGAGACTTACTCACAGAAGTTCAGGTTTTGGCAAAGTGTTGGCTCTGTCCAACTTGTGTGGGCTATAAACAATGATGACTATCTCAAAAGCTGGTTCAATGGGCCGCGCGTACAGTACCTTGGGAAAATCAGCTTCGCGCTTTATCTGATGCACGGGCCTGTCATGCACACGTTTGGATATACAGTAAGTCCGCTAAAAGCCCACACAGGCAATATGCGAATGCAGATCTAAACCTGTCCCAGATTTTGCCCCGCATATGGGATTATACAGGGAGGGAGCCTCGTCTGAACCACGAAATAGGGTTCGTAACAGCATCACTGCTAATAATTCCCATGACAATTTGGGCCTCGGATGTGTTCCAACGTGCAGTCGATGCGCCATGCGTCAGATTTGCAAGATGGACGGAGAGCAAATGCAACCTTCAGGAAGCGTAATGCGCTCTTGAGTACAGCATTCAGAGCTGTTCAAATGTCACGTCATGCCGGGAAGTGGGTCGGCGGTCTTGATTTAGAAGATTCATTGGAAACGGAAAAAGCTTGGTGGTAAAAAAGTAACGGTGCATTGGCGAATTGACGATAAGCACCCCTGGAGGTATCGATTCCGGCGTTTCTGGGCGAGCATGCCAGGTGAGAAAGTATGCGATATAACTATCATGGTAGTGGAGGCCTGAAATGGCCTTTCGGAGAAAGCACTAAAAGTATAAGAGCCGAAAGTCCGAGTCATCAACGTTCAACGGTATCAGAAAAATTACGCGAAGTCGGCGCGTTGGAGAAGGGACCTTCTAGAACTTTTTTCCACCAATGCTGTGCGGAGGTCTTGCTGTAAGTGTCACAAGACGCGTAAGCTTTTAAAGAATGGCGGGGATTCATATCTCCGTCGCGATAGGGTATGGACTAACCTTTCAAGAAGGTATAAGCGACAGCCCCGCTCTGGAAGCGTCCAACGTGAAGGCTTGATCAAGCAGGAGAGAACTGATAAGAGACTTTTCAATGCTTGGAGCAAGTACAAGAACTCAGGCAATATCCCAAATTCCCTTGAAATCAAATTTGTCACACACGTGGAACAACGACGCGTGCGACGATTCTAAGAAATTACCACACGCAATTTAAATAGACAGATCATGCCTGGCATTGTCCTTTCCAATTTGCCTGCTCCTTTACCAAACGTCGAACGGTCACTTGATCCCGACTTCGGTAGAATAGTCAACGGAGTTGATGCTGCAGCCATCTCGCCTCAAGAACTCGCCGAGATCAAGGAGCTCTTATATAAACATTCTGTCCTCGTGTTCCCAGATGTGCAGGTGTCCCCTGAGGCCCAGCTGGCGTTGACGCAAGCATTCGATGAGGATGTTAGTGTGTACGGTCATGGCAACAAAGGTCATCAAAAGGGATCGATCCTTCACCCAGATTTGAAGACCATCCCGCGACTTCCTCAGGTGCAAGTGATAGGAAATGGGAAGATCGCGGAACACGAAGGACTAAAAGACGTAAGCTTGCCTTTCCCTACGCAGACCAGAGCTGCCTGACCAATGTTCTTGACAAGATCCAATTGAAACATCCACATCATCGAACATTTCACAATACCAAGATACCAGATGAAGACGATCTTGACAATACAAGATTCTACAGATGGCATATTGATGCTGCATTGTACGACCTTTCACCACCCAGGGTAACTACACTGTACGCTCTATCAGTGCCTGGAGGCCGTACGCAGACACTTAGATACGATGATGGCACCGGTGACCAACTTCCTGTTCCGCTGGGCACAACAGCTTGTATGTTTGCGTTAAAGTCGAAAGTCCGCCGATCGCAGCTAATTATGTTACTGCAGTTGTCTCAGGCAAGACAATGTTCGAACGTCTCTCACCGGAAGAAAAGTCTTTGGCTGTTCGATCTACCATCGTCTATGCTCCACACCCATACGTGTGGATGAGTAAAGCAGCCAGCAACTCTACTGGCTTAGGACTTGAGTCTCAAGGTAAGGAGCTCAAAGATGAGGAGCTTCCAGCGTGGGACGAAAACAAGATAAAGCGATATCCAATGGTGAGTGACCCAATCAGTAAAGCTTTAGGGACGCTTCGCTCACACGTACATCTCAGCTTTGGAAATGCAATGCCACGAATGCGCTTCACTTCCAAGTCCACCCTTCAGCTATCAAAGAACTTATCGTGGCGCCATTACCGAAGCTGATCGAATCTGACCGTTCTAAAGCTTTATACCCGGACGGTGTCCATTTGACTGATTTGAAGGAAGTGCGAGAACTCGTATACAAATTACAACGTCCAGCGATTGACCCAAGTCTGGTCTATGCTCACGATTGGAGAGAAAATGACCTGGTGCTCTTTCACAATCAAGTAAGTGGTATAAATCAGTACAGAATTGGGCCTCATAGTAATGCCTCTTGCTTTGACAGGGCGTGCTACACTCGGTCGTTGGCGCATTTGACCCACAAGAAGTCCGGCTATTCCATCAATGCAATCTGGCCGCTTCCACCGACCCTAGCGGTCCTGATGAGACAGATGTGCGAAAATACGCTTGAAGAGATATTACTTCGACTTTCAACAAGTGCGCTGTATTTTTGTCTGTAGGTTAAATCTTTTGAATATTGTTTTAAAAAGCCTCAATACATGACCGCTCATTGGCGCACACTGCACGGATCTGTTCGCGCCCCGAAGATTAGGGATGTAGTATGGACATCATATGCTCTTCCACTCGGGCGACTCGCTCATTTGCTTCTCTATGCAATCATCTTGGTACAGCGAGCCAAATTGTTTTCAGAACGAAATTTCCGCATATGATTCTAGAGCACATTTCCCGAGGCCAACCCTGCAAGTTGTTGAATAGAGGCCGCGATCTCTAATTTCTCGAAGCAGACCTCTCGAGCTCGATCAACCTGAGAATTCCTTTTTGTGTTTGCGCCAGCACCTCGCGCTCTGTGACCCCCAATCGTCGTTTGTTTGAGATATCGTAGATGCCCCCAGAAGATTCCGTGTGCTCTCCTCCAGATCCTCGAACTTGCAGCTCGTAGCTATTCGCTACTTTCTCCAACGCGTCTTTACAATGCGCAAGCTTTGGCAACCGGATGTGGACCGAAGCACGTATCGATGTCCCCAGATTAGTTGGGCAGCTCGTTATGAAGCCTAACTTGGGATGCCTGGAGAATTTCAGCTCGTTGCCCAATATGTTCATCGCTTTTACGAAGCGTTCGTATACAAATTTGAGATCACCACCGTTTTGCATACTGATAAATCTGAGATGGTCTTCTTCGTTCACCCATACGATGAATGTCTTCGCACGGTTCACGAATATTCCTCTGCCGCGAGGCCAATGGCGGCATGATCCAGCAGCTTCCAAAAACCGATCTCCTTCCTTGTACAAGATCCCCTGTTTGATCAAGGACGACTTCGTCGAGGCTGATAGCTCGCTCAAAGAGGAATATTCGCCGCTTAGGTCGTCATCAAGCTTGCCCAACGCGGCAACGACAGCCGATGAGAGGGAGTCAAAATCCTCTGCACCCATTCCCGAGGGTAATGGATAGTTGGCAAGACTTCGACCGCAGCGAATACGTGTGGAAACGATGAAATCTCCATTAGGGTCCAAATCCTGGAGATCGGATCCCAAGCCAAAGTCGGGGGGTGGTTGCATGAAATTCGGCTCAAGACCCGGATGACAATCACGGACTATTAGTTCGAAGAGAGGAAGAAAGGCATCGTACGCTTCCGCCTCAGGAGCGTAAATGCCGACCGAGGAGTCCAGGTTCTGGAGCCCTGAGAGGATACAGTAGAGCAAGGTGAAGTCACGGCCAGTACGCACATCATAGAGCGAGCTTGCGATTGAGGCTGTGAGATGCCTTTTGACCAGGGAGTGGCAAGAACGCGACTTGCTGAGGGCATTGATTGCTTCCAAGAGGGCCTGTAAGTCAGGCACTTGCGGATCCGCAGCCGAAGCTCCAAACCTTTCTGTTGATTGAGTGACAAGCATGGTAATTATGCACCTGAGAGCGAGGGAATGGAATGGCTCCCGTATGTTGTATCAAGAGACAGGATGAATTGATGGAAAACCTGGTAGCAATACGCAGCGAGTTGAGTTTTCGAGGCATGCTCGACACTCTGCGGGGTGGTTGCAGCACATTTTGACACTAACATGCATTTGCAAGGTCTGCTCCATGGCCCCTAGGCTGCCGTCGTCGGACCATCACCTCCCCACAGCAGGCCACTTCTCTGACCCAGACACCGAGCCCAACATGCCGAGCCGGATGAGTGATAAAAATTGTCACGCGACACTTTGCTCAACTCGGCTATTGTCCTTGAATTGGGTTTAGGCATGCTGCATGTTAGCGGATAGCTGCATTAGTCTCCAGGCGGTCAGGATATTCCGATGAAAGGATTCGACCGTGGCGCTTCGGATAGAGCTGAGACCGCGACGCTTGGATTGGATCTCGCGAGAAGTGCATGTACCATGCTGCCCTCCGCAGCTCTCTTAAGGGCTTCATGTTCCAGAAAGCCACCGAATGCACTGATGAATGCATGATTGAAAATCGTTCCTTGCCCGATTCATCGCAGTGTGGGACACATCTGACGTCGTTTTGCAATTTTGAGGGCTGTCACCAACATAGTACCCAGGAATACAAAGTACATCTCAAAGTCTCGGGGCGGCACTCTTACTCGTTTGAATAAGTGGCGGAAGATATGGAGGACTTCGACTTACTCGTGAGCTTTGAGAACGAAAGATATGAACGTGGAATCTTTTCACTAATCTTCATCGGCCCAAGCGCCAGAAACATGTGAGTCAAAGCAGCGGCACCGCCCGCTTACCTATCAGAATCTCGTCAAGTAAGATCCCCGAAGCTGACCGACATTTCATTGACGGCCTGCCAGCTTTTGATGGCACTCATACGGCTTATTGATGTATAAAGCGTTACCAGCACCTGCATATTAAGTAAAGGCGTCATTAATCAACGGCCACATGTTGCCACTGAGACTCCATCGCCAAAGTCGAGCCAGAGGTGATTAGATGAGGCGAAATTTTGTGCAAACCCATCGAATATTAATCCCTTCGACGAACGTATTGCCTCGGAGTCTGAAACTGTCTTGCTTTACCCGATTGCGCTTACCAGCGTATTATTAGAAGTCAACGGCACCGGGGAGAAGATTCCGCCTTGTCTAAGATGGCGTATTGGAATGGGTGATCAGAGTTCGGGTAATTGATTATGCGCCGGGCTGGTGCAGTAGGTGGGGGGTGAATCCATGGATCCGTCCCGTAGGTCGAAAGTTCTGTGGCAGCTGTATCGACACAAGGAGTTCATCGGCATTTCCCGAAGCTGACAGTGACGGATTTTAGGCTTGTCTCATCAGTAGTGTTTGGGACGGTTACAAAATTGTCAAATTTTGTTAAAGTTCATCTGTTCCTTAGGAAGGCACCCAGTATCTAAACTGACCCAGGCACTCAATAGCAGCCTTTGAAACAGGCAAATGTGGCTACACCCATGGTCTCTTCAACCAACAGAACAAGAGCCTTCAACGGCCAAAACAATGAGTTGCAACATTTTTGAGTCTCAGCATAAAGTGCTTGGTAATTTGGGACCAAAATCAAGCTCTGTGGCATGGCTTGACAATTCATTTGCGAAAGACTTCTTGCCCTCTTCTCATTCAAATCTAAAGCATGAGGAGTGCGATCGCGCATCTCATTAGCCTTCCGAACATTGGCATATCAACCTTACTGCCTTTATGTCAAGCTCAAAGTAGCCTTGGATAAATGAACGCATGTGAACTGTTTCCGCTGTTCTATTACACGTATCCAGTGATCAAGCATGCGCTGTGGTAACGAGGGTTTGGCCATTTCACCCCATAGCTATTTGCTTGCCGTACTGACCCTTGAATTCACGCCCCAGCTATCTCAAGAGTCATACTCAGCCCCTTCAGACTAACATGTGTTTGACAGCCCTCGAGGTTCCTGTCTTGTAAACACTGTTTTCCACCTTTACACACCGACGACTGAGCCTGATACCCAGTTTCATAAATGCCTCGCCACCGCTTCCGTTCTTCGCAATTCTACACTAGCAACTTTCTATTCGATGGATTCTTTGAGGAACCGAATAAGCCTGCTGGGAGATATATGACAACCTCGGTCGAAGGAGCAGTAGAATACAGAGCCTTCTTGGTTTGGAAGAAAGAACCGTGAGCTCGTATTCAAAGGCGACGATGCATCGATCATTTCCCACCTGAACTTGATTCGGGAAGGGCTACACGCAAATTCTGCATCAGGTATTTGCCTGGACTGAAGAGGCATGTTTCATAAAGTCTTGATCGACTACGACACGGATAATTTTTTGAAATCAGAAAAATGGCGACATACCATTAACAAAGGTAAAGATCGAATTGATTTTATCACAAAGGATTTCTTTACTACAACGTGGACACGACAACATTTCTGCCCATACAGCTTTCAATGCGTAATCGTTAGGAACGTCAGTCCCGCTGTTGGGCAACATTCATGTCCAAAAATTATGTCTAGTTTTGTGGGAGCGCCTCGTACAGATACTGGGCAGCTTCGAGCAGCTGTGTTTCGCCATTCAATCGTCCCATCAGCATAACCGAGATCGGCGTTCCATTAACTGCTACTGGATCGTATAGGGCCATATGCTGTGCGTCAGCCGTGCTCATGCCAGTGAAGTTGCTCGGTTTCTTATCAATTGCTTCATTGGCGTAGGTGACAAACATTGTGATCGAAGGTGCGTTGAGAACGTTGGCCCAGCTGGTGTAGATGACAGCACCGTCTCCTGCACCCTCAAACCAGTCTGTTGAGGCGAAAGTTGGCATAACAAGAGCTTCAACGTCGTATTTATCGAAGAAACTGTTGTACTCGCTCCGATACTGGTCTCTTAGGACAGCGGCTTGATCTAAGATCTGCTGGTCAG
Source organism: Dicorynia guianensis (assembly GCA_037013595.1). Taxonomy (NCBI): domain Eukaryota; kingdom Viridiplantae; phylum Streptophyta; class Magnoliopsida; order Fabales; family Fabaceae; genus Dicorynia; species Dicorynia guianensis. The sequence continues at coordinate 389,506 of JASUAB010000045.1, forward strand.
TTGAGTTCCATGGCAATGGGTTGTAGCCATCAGGAATCTCCAGGACGGGGCACCAAGGCTCGCCGGTAACGTTCTTGTAGAAGACGCAATCAATGATGTTGTCTGCTCGAGCGAGGTTTCCCTGATCTTCTGACACGATATTGGAAGGCGTTCCAGTCCATTCTTCAAGGCGCACAGATTTGGTCTGTAAGGCCGTCTTGACCATACTCATAGCGCGCTGAATAGGTGGATGCGGTGTGATGGCTCCGTCATTGTCGAGATAAGCAAAAGTCAGATTTGTTGCAGCCGTTTGGCTGGCAGATTTGTCCACCACTAAGTTATTGTAAATGTATTGTAACGCGCGCAAGGATCGAGAGAAGATCCCTGCTGCTGTAATCTCCATACTCTCAATCCGTGTACCGAATGATACAGCATTTGCCACAGAAATGCGACCGGGTATTGAGAGCAATTCCTGGGTACCATTTGATTCGTTAGTGAGATAGAAACCAGAAGAAGGCTTCAAGGAGTAGAGGCCATGCAGAGAAGAAGGCATGCTGACAGAGCCGCCACTGTCTTCTCCAAAGCCAAAGGCCGCACCGCCAAGTGCTTGGAGTACTCCCTCGCCCCCCGAAGAACCTCCAGCAGAGAGGTTCAAGTTGTAAGGATTGGTCAAGAAACCAAGATAGTTATTCTGAGTATCCAAGTCCCATGTGGTCTGCATGACCGATGTCTTCGCTATTGGAATCGCCCCTTCAGCTTTCAGCATCTGCGTCAAGTTGCTGTCGAAAGTCTTGGGATTGTCCTGAAAGTTCGTCGGGTTAATCTTCTGGTACTGGTACTCTTCTTGAGTCTGAGGCGGATACGGTGGGTTAGGGGGCTCGAACCAGCCAACGTAACTTCCAGAAGTCTCCAGGTTTGCTGCATGAAACAAGTCTTTGAAAGTGACTGGAAGACCGTGCAATGCACCCATGAGCTCTCCGGTTGTAAGCAAATGTTGGTCGAGCGATTGCGCGGCGTGAACGGCCTCAGCGAATGCGACATCTAGGAGGACCGGATGGATCTGGTGGATGACGGCTGACCGTAGGCAGAAAGCGGTCACCACATCCACCGCTGTATACTCTTTGGACTTCATAGATGCAACAAGATCTACGGGATCTGTATTCGTGATTTGAATAGTCTTCGCAGCTGAACTCGTAACGTTGGAGATGTATGGATTTGTGAAGTTAGCTTGGGGTAGCGTCTGAATGAAATCTTCCACTGTTTTCTCTCCATTGTTGCCGCCAATAAACCTCTGCTGCTGCTTGGCTTCTTGAATTGTTGAGGCGCTCAGCTTCCATTGGGCTGGAATTTTGCCTATGGTTCGTTCGTTTTTCGCTGTTGCCTCTTGCTGCCAGACAGGAATTGCTCGTTCTTCAGTGCGAGTTACGGAATGCACCTCTCCGGCATCAAATATAGGTGCAATCTCAACAGGATCATGTGAGTTGGTTCCCTCGACTGGAGTCGCAGCACTGGCTTGGAGTAGGGTTGCGATAGCCAGGGCAGCGCCAACCCTTTGCGCGATAGAGGAAATTCTCGTCATTGCTGGAGATGTAAATTTTCACATCCAAGCCCTGCTTAAGTCCGATCCGCGTTGCAAGTCGCTCTCGACATGCAGTTTCAGAACGGCCATATTTATATATCTTCCTATAGGCAAACTACGATCCACATCGAACTTCTAGACCAGGGTCTGATCATCGGCTTGGTGGCGGAGTCAACAGGAAATGACCGGGTGTGTACATTGGATGATATTCCAAGTACCCGTCCAACTGAGCAAAGAGTTCTTTGAGAAAAGTCGAGTCATTCTAGTGATATCCATGTAACATGTTGGTACCTAAGTATCGACGTATCAGCGCGGGAGTTTGAGTCAATGCTGCTAATATCATCAACCAACAGAAAATTACTGTAATTTGATTGACCGACCAAACAAGGTACGAGTATCCCTTGAGTCCAGACGGATTCGGAGTGCGGGTAAAAGTGTCTAGGGGCAAGAAGACTTCCGGCTGAAATCTAGCGCTGAGACATCGGGATCTATTGAATCCTTAATTGGAATGATTGTTTCTGTATAATTAGACACTAGCGCAATTCTGAGGATGATCCTTAATATTGGCTTCTCATAGTGCACGTTAGGGTAGCCCTACGTGAAACAATTAGACAATTACATGGGTGGAGCTGTTCAACAGATCGATGATAAAGGCTGCAGCCTCTAGTTTGACTCTGGTTAAACCTGCCAAGCTGGAATTGACTTGAATATTTATCTCCGATGGCGTTTGCATGTGTTTTGCACGTTGTTTGAACCAACGGCTTGATTGGACAGAAAATCAAGGTTTAACCCTGCGCTCTGTGAAGTCGACCCAGCGGGCAGTATTGTTATTCCAACTCGCTACGGTAAGCTCAAGAAGTAATCTCTCATCCTCGGATAATTAGGTGTGCCGAGGCCTGGTCAGGGACATGTTGTCAGTTGCTTTCAACAATTTAATGGAGACGAGAGTAGGAGAAGCCTACCGGTGACCGGATCCCAACCTGGCACTGCCTTGAATCCGGGCGTATTACAATTGGGGTTGGATCCATTGACGATGTCGTTAAGCATCGCAGGATTCGCATAGAGGGCTGGGTTCAAAAAGCCAAGCGCGCCATTCTTTCCAGCTCTGAGTCGATCTTCTATAATTCGGTTGATGATAGATGCGATTATTGGTGTTGCTTGCGAAGTACCTCCGTATGTGGTAAAATTTCCGCCATTAAAGATCTAGCCAGTTGCATTTCAGTGACCGACGAGGATCAGTCGTCAAACGCCAATGATCATTGTGGACTTACAGCTCCATTGTCACCGTTTGCAGCCACGTCGGGGATACCACGGCCCTGCCTATTGTAGATGCCTCCACTCTCACTGAAATTTGCGATCTGACTGTATAGATTTGTCTCGTTTGAGTTCACGCATAGATTGCTGTAATACGGATACGGAGGGTCGAAGTCCTCGAAATACCGATTGATGGCGGCTTTCTGATAATCTGGAACTCCGTAAACGTTTGAAAAACCCCCTCCCGAAGAAAAGTTGACTAGGTAGGGATGCCCGGCTGGGTCATATACAGCACTCTCAGGTTCAAAGACCGTGCGACCAGGATAAACCTTAGTAGCACCAACAGCTGTGACGAAAGGACAATTGTTCGGCCAAGTAGGGTTAAAAAACATCAAGCTTGTCGCCCAAACAGCCTGTCTCAGTAGTTGTGCCATAGGGACTTGGATAATCTAGAGGAAAGAGCAAGACCAGTGAGCCAACTTCAAGGCGCTCTAAAACGTCTTTTAGACCTACCGGATACGCCAGCGTCACCACTGGCAAACAGAACAGATACACCTTGAAGGCCCAACTTCATCCACTCATTACATTGGCGAGCTTGATAATAATAAGGCAGATTAACCTCTTGGCCAAGATAGCTGATTGAGAAGACATTTGTTGGCTTATAAATTCCACACTCAGTCTTGCCTTTGTAGCCACCAGGGTTCGGATCTGGGTATTTGGGGTCAAGATTCGGATCTAGAGGGGTGACAGAGTGAGTTATTTGCATGAATCAGTGTACAGTCGAACACACCATTTCCTGTCTCTCCATATGCAGAGTAGGTACAATAGCTCTGCACAGGTGAAGGGTATAAAATCAGTAAAGTTTTCCGGTCTGATATGAAAGTGTTAAAATATGCTTACCCCATCTATCGCGTCCAGAAAGTTATTGAAACCGAAGGTGTACGTTTGATTGTTTGCAAAAATCTCTTCGTAGTAAGGATCGTCTTCTTGATAAATTTTGATAGTTTGAGGATACACGATAGGATAGGCCATCATGAGGTCAAGGCTGACTTCTTCACCAGCATTGGACAGATTGTAAGTTTCCGAAATAGCTCCATCGATCGAGGCTAAGTCTGGATGAGTACCCTGAGGTATACGAGGTGTGTGAACTTCTTGAAGAATTCATCGAGGTCGACTTGTGTCCAATACTGTGCCTCGCTTTCATAGATTCCCATCACGTTAGAAGAACTGACATTCTGATTTGGCTCTGGGATCTGATATAATGCAGAAATGCACTGAGGTGTCATTACCATATCACAAGTCGATAAATTCCCGGGTCTGATTTCGCTTCCAAGCGCATCGTGAAGTGCAAGTGCTTTGTATGTTTTGATTCTTGTGGTAGTTTGATCAGTTGACAGATGACGAGTCTTAAGAAGAGGATTCTTAAGGTCATCAACGCTGCGATAACGAGACTTCTTATTGGAAGGTATTAGGATCACCCCTGCAATACGCATTTGTATTAGTCTCTGAATGCTCTTTTACACCGACGTACTCCAGTTAGCTACCTGGTTTTACGTAGTCAACGTGTTCTGACAAATAGTCAGGCAGGTAATACTACAGTCATCGTCCGGGTTTAGTGGGTGTATTGAACCCGCATAAAAATGGACAATTTATACTTAGCGCACCTGATCGCATCCCGGAAGCTTGTGATTACTGATAGAATCTGTGTACTCATGGTATTCGGTCTGAAGCAAGTGATTCGCTTCAATAGATGTTGCATTGAAGGCTAGCCACTGCTTATTCTCGCTTTGAATTATGCGATCATGGAGTGATTCCCTGATCGGCGAGCCAGTTTTTGACTACACTGATTGACTCATGCTTTGGCTGGAAAGCTTCAATTACTTGTTCAGACGTCCAGAATTTTCCCGTAGTAGTTCGGCGAGTTAGGATGTGAGCTTATCAACGAACTCCATCAGCCACATTGAACTACTGTACGCATGGGTTGCGAAAGATAATCAACTAACACATCCATCAAAAATTCTTCGCCTCTTTCCAAATTGCTTTGCTTCAAAGCTATTCGCATTGGTAAATTTACAGCATGGGAGAGTTTGGGACCCTTGATCCATTTGCGACCTATCTGTGTCGCGTCGCTCGTGAAGCAGATAAGTACTCACGGCACTATTGCAGAGGATTAAGAGAGGTAAGAGGCCTGTGCGCATCCACATCCTGCCAGGAGAATCTTCAAAGATCGAAATATGGGACCGAGGACACTGCGTATCGAGGATCATCCTTCTTTCTTATCGGTCCTTATAAAATTGGACAAACAAAGTTGTTCTATATTTACGTCATACGCGGATTCGCTTCAATCCATCATCATCAGCAGTTTTTGGCTTCGAGGACGGAAGTCGGCGGGACGGATATATACCTACTTCCCGACGCCTCGGGCTTTCAATATTGATTTTAGGACTGTTCCTGAGTTACTTCTTTCCTACAGGAGTTGCGCGTGGCTTTCGTTTAGGTCTAGCTCAATATCCCATTCGTGGAGATACATGAAGCCGTATGTCGTGAGGCGGGGAGAATTTTTCCGCTCGATTATCTTGTATTCAATCCATCAAAGAACCTCAACACGATGCGCGCCCTTCAATACTTGGTCAAAGCGGGTATGACCAGAAACTGCAATAATCACAAAGTCAGATTGTTACGGCGTGCACTAAAATGCCCACCCTTTGCTGCCTGTAATTAAGCTCTCCCTTTTTTTGAAGCCTTCAATAGCTGTCAGACTCTTCTATGATTCGTTACTTACGAGCATTCGCTTCCTGGCACATGCTGCCATATACTATAAAGGTGTACAACCCATGCGTCGCTTTCAAATGCGGAATCTTCACACTTAGATTAGCCGTTAAATATTGGTATGGCAGTCTACGTAGCTTGCTTAATTATATTCCACTTCTAAAACTTTTCGATTCAGTTCACCACACAAGCATTGTATTGTGAAATTCAAGTTACCTCAAATTTCTCACGCTGTCATAGTCGTAATTTTGTCTCTCAGTCATGCCTCCGCATATCATAGCTTTCGTGAGAAAACGCACTGAGTCTTTAGAAAACTGGGCACAAGACTAATGATCTTATGGATCCGATAGTCTACCCATTCACATCGCTCTAACACAATCTGGGCTGGATGAGCATATGACCACTTGATGTCGATGTAAGGCTAATCAAAACTTATCTCTACTTCTATCGCATAGCCATAACACTCACTAGCTCCATCCGCCGCAAGGTCTGATCCGTCGTTGCCAGATTCTGGCAGCTACTGGACGTTCGACGAAATTATAGAGTATTTCAAGGCATTCAAAGCTGTCACGGACGAGGTCACTACTTGGCTCACAAGCAAAGAAGGAGGTATTGCGCGCGAACGTATTGGCTTATCAGATAACAAGCAATAAATTGCTTTCGATGCGTCTGTCAGAGAAGCTGAAGCTCTGGTCCGTTTCAATTTTACAATTCCTATCGGTACTCATCCTGGACTAGTATTAGTGGAAGGCGGCATCGTAGATGACAAACGGCACACGTCTGATCTTGGGCGAAGCTGAGCTCGATATCGGATGCGCTTGGCCGATAATCCATCCCCAAGGAATTGATCTACAAATTCGGTGATACATACTATACTACTCATGGCGCTGGCAATGAAAATAATATCTTTAGCATCTTCAACACGTTCCTCGATACCACGGATGGATCAAGTTCAGAACCTTGGATTGAAGAGTTATCTATCACTAGCTACTTATGCGGATTTGGTAGAGCTACTGCAAAGCCACGGCTTTTATCGAAACTGGATACGACACGACATTGATCTAATATATCCTGATCCTAATTGAGATGGCTACAAGGGGCAACTGCAATGTGGTGTCTACGAAGCACCGAATGTGGGCTGCGTTGGCCTTCCAAATCTACATGAATGCAGGAGAGTGTGACTGCTAGATTTCGGCTATGCAGATCCTGTCCATTCCATTTGTACCCCAGGAATCTGATCTTCCTGCCACGTATCAACGACGTCAATGTGTCGAATGGATGGAGCTCGTTCTGCAAGGACCTCAGCCTTCGTTGCGAGTGGAGAGTTTAGTACCGGCGATCAAGATATCGGCGCCACGAGTACTTATCTCACGACAGAAGACGATGTATTCAACCCTGAAGACCCAATCAATTGTCCTCACGTGACCACTGTTGGCGCAACGACGTTGAAGTTTGTTACCCGAACTAACCACTCGGTCTACGGAGTCGCGGCCTTTGACTCATACGTCAACTTCACTCCTGGTGGAGGACTCTCAAACTACTTTCTACAGCCACATTATTAGAGAGCTACCATCAGCTGTTACTTGAGTGGCTATGTTGGGCAGCTTCTATTCAAACCATATAAGAGTATCTTCAACTCTACCAAACAGGCCATGGAAGTAGCCGAAGGACAGAATGGCGTCTTCAACGCTGCGAGGTGCGCCTATCTGTATATTTCGACTATTGCAACATACATAGCCTCTCCGAACAAGACGTAAAATCTTGAACTGACTACCGATGGCATTTTCGCATCGACTCCGATCGTGGCTGCTATTTTCAATTGAATTATGAACGGCTGGGATCCAGTCACGGGCTTGGGCACGCTTAATTATCTCAAAGCACTGGAATTTTCTACATGAGCCTGCCCTGAGCATAACAAGGGAAGTGGAAAGCGAGTTCCTTCCGACTTGTCCGTATTCAGAATATGCTGAAAAATGCCGCTCAAACTACGACAGTAAAGACAATGAATGCGACTCGAATGCTAGTGCGATTCATTCTGCTGATTCAAGCCCACGATATCTAGTCAATCAGAAATTTCCAGCTATCCGTCGAGTCTCAGCGCCCACACGGTCGAGATGGTCGCCTCTAGCGAGGCCAATAGTATTTCTGATGACGGCGGCAAGTATAGATATTGTAGGAGTGTAAAGTGAGAACTTCTCGCCTTACCTTATAGAAGATATCCCCTATCCCCTGAGCCGATCCAGTCTTTGAGTTCTCTGATGTCTTATAGGCGTTCCGCCAGAAGAATCAAACGTCGTGATTGAAGTACATGCTCGGCATAACATCAAACCTCTCGACAAAAATCCAGATCAGAACAACATTGCTAGCAAAAGTCATTCCGGGAACAGAGGGGTCTGCGCCGTGCAAGTTCGAAACATCCTCAAGTATAGATCGTTCTGATCATGTCACCACCTTACTGTCTTTAGCACGAAGAGCAAAGGACTGCGCCGAATTCGGGCCAGCGGCAAGAATTCCAGGAGTGTGGAGTGCTGGTGACATGCGCACAGTCCCAGCTGAGTGTAGGAACGGACTAATTTAGCAGATGGGCAACTGGCCAAAGACCTTCTAGAACGCCAGAAGTCGTGCATTCACGGGCGCAAGAGACAGTCGTTGGAAAGTCTTAAATGGAACTCCAATTGATACTAGTGGTTGATTCATTATTGCAGACGTCGCAAGCAACAGCGCAACAGAGCGTTTTCCAGACGTACAGTGACCTGACAGAAGTCCGTAGACACTGCCCTAACAAATTTCGCGGAAAGTGTACACAGACTTTTGTCCTAGTACTGTAAATGCGCAGGTAGCTTTGCAGCGACATGACTTCAATTGAATAGCGCATGAACACAGCTCTCACTGTGAAGATTTCAGGAGCTCTCATTAATTTGGTACGGCCAAGAGACTAATAGTTTAGCGGGTATCGTATCCGTCTCAAAAGGAATGAATGCGCATGTAGCAGAACGCACTTTGTTACCCTTACTTATGTACTGCATTTCTACCTTCCAAATTCAGGCACAAATGCGAACCCGCTGACAGCCGAGCCGAGGAAGTCCGTGCGCCCGCCCTAGCAATGGTGCAAATGCTTCGCTGGGCCGAATACTAGGGTCCTATCACACCCCAGACACGGTTTGCGAAGATACAAATTTTCCGTGGATAGTACCACCAGTGTCAAAGCTGACGTGAACTAAACGCCACGCGGCTGCCGATGGTTTACAATTCGATGCCACACGTGTGAAAGCACTCATGCTTGAAGAAACTCAATCCAAGAGCGTGCCTGGGACGCGGATTGGGTTTCGACCCATTTTGTGATGGAAGCTTCGTCGGCAAATTCCGTTCTCCGCGGAAACCCAGAGCCGTCTTAATTTGCTACGTGAAACCTCTATTGCTTAACGCTATCTGGGTTGCTATTTAATGGACACTTCTAAGACTTCTCGTTTGGTATCTCGGTGATCGATTCGACACGGCCAGCAAGATCTTCCACCGTCTCAACATTTGTCAAGCCGAGAGATTCGTTGATGCGTTGCATACGGGCCTTGTCAGCCTGTGCGATACTATCCATGGAACCCCCGAAGTAAACGTCCAGCTCCTCAAGTGTCTTGTCCTTTGTTTCTATGATTCATGTCTCATCAGCGACTGTTGAATAAGAAAGATACTGACCGCAACATTGGTTGTCTTACCTGGGCAAACGAGCCAGACAAAGATACCTCCCATTATCGCAAAAGCGGCGAAAAAACAGATAGGTGCCAAACTTCATCGACTTGATCATGTCGCGAGTCGTCAGACCAATGATGAAGTTGAACATCCAATTTGTTGAAGCCACAATTGATACTCCACGAGAACGCATGCTGTTCGGGAAGATCTCTTGTGTGTATACCCATGCAACAGGACCCCAAGAGTAGGCAAAGTTGGCGGCGAAGAGCCAAATGAAGACAATAGACACCCAGCCTTGAGTCTTGTCGAGGCCTTCATTGAGTGCCCATTTGTCTTCGTAAACACCGTCCACGGATGCCACAACGATGTGACAACAGAACATGCCAATGGCACCAACGATTAGGAAGGTTTTTCTCCCTATGAACCATATTATGTCAGTACATCGTCCATTTGCGTGAGGCAAGTCTGCGCAAACCAACCAAAGTTATCGAGAAATAGTACCGACGGCATCGTGAAGATGATCTGCAGAATTCCGGTTACGCCCGTTGCCAGGAGGGTGGTAGTGACACTGGAGAAGCCAAAGCTGCTGAAAATCTGTGGAGCATAGTACAAGACAGCGTTGATTCCTAGCTGGGATCAGCTTACGAACGCGGCCGATGAATTCAAGTCAAGAATACATACCGGTGAACTGCTGGAAGATCATGATCCAGCAGCCAATCGACAGACGCTTGAACATGTTGGGGGCAAATAGTGCTTTCCACGGGGCCAACCAACCACCCTGCCCTTTGAGTTCCACCTCAGTCTCCTCATCGAAGAGAACCGCGGCCTTGATCTCCAGAAACTCTGCAGTGATGATAGGGTCGTCACGAGCGAGCCTGCGCAAGCGGACCAAAGAATCGATAGCTTCATCGTCACGGTGCTTCAATGCAAGCCAACGAGGTGAAAAGGGCAAGAAGAACATTCCGAAGAAGAGAATCCAAGCGGGAATGAGCTGGAGCGCCAGTGGAACGCGCCACGAGACGGCCTTCTGTCCATAGCAAGTCTGGCCGTGAGCCGCGAATGGATTGAATTTATGCTGGGCTGTGAGAGGATCGGGATTGCCGCTGGGGTCACAGTGGTTCCCGCCAACAAATTGCATGCCATCTGTAGCTTGTCAGCCTTGTTTAGATCGCGTTGATTGCAATCTGTTTGGGTACCTACAATCGAGCCAAAACGCTATGGTTGTCCCAATTGTAATTGACAACTGCTGCAGGGAGACAAGCGATCCTCGCAGTTCCGGTGGAGCAATCTCGGCCTGGTAGAGCGGAATGACCATGCTGAACATGCCGATGCCGATACCTCCGATCACTCTTCCTGCGAACAACATTGCTGGATTTTGCGCCCCTGACTGAAAGCCTGTCCCAAGGGTGAAGATCAGGACGGCGACCATCATCGCGTATTTACGAGATATCTTGTCCGAAAGCCAGCCATTGAACAATGCGCCAGCCCAAGCGCCGAGTTCCAGTGAAGATACGAGCCAGCCTTGGATCGTGGAGCCCGTGAGGGTTGGGAAGTGTGCCTGGAAATTCTCCATGACCAGAATTGGCCCCATGACTCCCTGATCATAACCATACATCATACAACCAAGTGAAGCAAATGCACAAGTCGCAAAAACGTAGGGATTTCTGAGCATACCCACCAGGCCGTGCGCTTTCTCGGCGTTATGCCGACCAACGACGGACTGAGAGACTTTAGCTTCATCGGCACGGATGTTTTTGATGTTGACCATGATGGGCAAAGGGGCACGTGGCCACGAAGATTCTCTGGAACGAGTTCTGTGCACACTAGAAAAGCAAAAAGACAGGCATGGTGGTGAGGGGCCAGCGGTGGCTATATATACCCCGTACTTCCTTCGCCGTGATGTCCGCCATAATCGTTCTTTAGCGAGACCCGCACGAGAGCCCCGCACCAATTTTGTCAGGCACGCGGCACAGGACGGCTGAGAAGCTTGAATATGCGCATGGGAACCCCGCCTATTGGTGTTGGCCATGTTCGGAATATGGTAGTACAAGCGGCGGAATTCAAAACCAACACAAGGGACCTTCTAGAAAGCTGGAAAAGAGCGCGCCACACGTGCCGTGTCGGAATAAACTCAAGCGGGCACCTGCCTCATCCAGGACGCGATGAAAATCAAACTCGGCCGACGCGACAAGTCCGCCGTCGCAGCATCACTTCCGCTGCCGGACACGCTTCCCGCCCTCCTGCGTTGTACCACTCGGCATGAATGCTGCGTCAGTTGCCGAGGGCATGTATTCACGGACAGCCTTGACGGGATGATGTGCGAACGTGACTTCGTCGACGCTTGCCGTACTCGTAAGCACTTCATTTGCATACCTTCAAGGTCTTTGTGATCGCTCCTTTCGACGGACGCCATACCGTACAAGTTTTATGACACGCTTCGGGACTTCCGAGGTACCCATAGCGTATAGCGATGTTCAGGGGGGTTGAATACGGATTGGAAAGAAGAAGTGCTTGCAAACGGATAAGCTGTTGCATAGGTGGTACGAACGGCAGATTAGAAGTATTTTAAAACAGCACAGCGAGAGGAGATACTATTATGACTACTGCCCGGCCTTCAAGATAGTACAAGCGAGATTCCAGCTGCAGTTCTCAGCTACAATTGACCATTAATGCTTCTCAAGGTTGCATAGCAATCAATCTTCGGATGCATAGACTACGCAGCCAGTGATATTGCCAAGGATATCCTTGAAGAATTGGCTGGGTGGCTTGTTGGATAGGTACTGTCAAACAAAAGGACGGCACATCAGAGCAAGAGTGATGGCGAAAACAATTCGCAGATTCTCTTTCAGGTCATTCCTCAGGTCTTGATTGATGCGGTCATGTAAACCCTGGAGTCCTTTATAGAGCCTGTGGTCAAAGGTGCTTATAATATGTCCGTTCTTCGGTTGGACGCGCTTGACTCCGTCATATGCGCCGTGCTGCGAATTCCTCAGTAAAGTTCACATTCTCGTAAATTCAAAATGTCCAGACAGGAGTTCATCACTGACAAGCTCATATTCTGAGCTTATTGTCTCAGGCGCTTTCATACTGCTATGATTTTGTCAAGGGCGTCAAGACATGTTTGTTTTCGAATAGTAGTCGTCTGATACAACAGATCATCAACATAGCCGTTAGATCCAAGTCAAGGCTGCCGCAAGGCTTTCGCCGCCGTAGTCGATAGTCAGAGATATTGGCAAAGAGCAAATCTAAGAACCGGGAGCAGTTCGACGGGACGTTGGTGCCACTGCGGTCTATACCTTAGGATGTCTCAATACGATTGGGCCATTTCTGGGCGGTCTCTCGTATTAATTTTGATAAAAGTAGCAACGGGTGGCCAAAAATTAATGGTATACACTTGCTATCTGATGAGGAAGAACGGATGGGTTGGACATTGATTCTGTCCTCCACCACCTATCTTAAATAAAAATTAACCTTCCTAGTTAGGAAGGTTTGTGAGCACAACTTACCCAATCAGGGCAACTGTGAGATTGCAATCTTAACAGTTTTCATCAGCTTCGCGCTGACCCACCCTGATATGTCAAACTGCCCACGGTTTGATTTCTCCCTCTGTTCGTATTTTGACTCAACAGATAGTATAGCTTCTTATGATGATTGATCGGTTGTATTAAACAAGGCAGAGAAGAGTGGCAAACTATAGATAATGGTACAACCCAAACAAGGTTAGGTAAACGCAGGGTATTAGCAATTTCCTACAGACCTTATCTAGCCAGCCGTCGCAGTTTCTTCCGTTCGAGACAAGGATAGGTTATGCGACGGATCCGCATTCACATGAAGTTCCTATTTGCACGTAGGTCGAATGCTCACACCCGCGGACAGCGATTACATTTTCACGCGTCATCATTTGCCAGAGCGACAGGCCATCGCGTCAAGGCGTGACCTGACCGCCGATTAGATAAATTAGGTGCAGGTTTGTGGTAAGAGCCAAAAGATCTGTTGCACTTTTACATGAGAGTGAGTGATTTTTAATTCAGTATGATTCAGCCACGGTCGCTGTATGTTTTAATCTCAAAGGCTATATTGGCATACACGTCTTACAGGAAGAATTAGGAGTCTATGAAGTGGGAGACTGTAGATTCACATTGTTTGACTACATTAAAACGCATACGGCTCAGTGCATATAAGATTGACTGGATACTGTGTTCTTATTTGGGTGAATATGGAAGGTGCCATTAATGGAAGCCGCTACGGATGATGTTCAGGAAGAGATCATATTTAGGGACTCGGTCAATGACTCTAGCAGCTATAGCCGTGGTTCATATTTTATCGGATGGACGGACTTTACGAATCCGAGATGTTCGGGAAGTTTTCCGAAGTGGAGAGCTCAGCCTGGTAATCTTTGTTAGCGAGTACTCCATTCACTGATAGATAAAGATCCCGTTTATCGATCCAATCAGTCGCCGAAGCAGCAGAGTGAGCAGGAGCCGCATATGCACCAGTAGCAGCTGGATGATCCATCACCTACGTGATATGAGCAGGATTCGTCTAACGAACTATGGACCGCGGAGCGCGGCACTTTCGATTTTAACTTAGGCGATATCAAACGCAATGGAAGAAGCTTGCAGCTTGTCGAACGACTTGGCGGTCCGCAGCCTCGTCGGACCGCGTACGTCGGACCGAAGCTTGTCAGACCCTGCAGCAGCCTTTGGATCGACATGAAGGGTCAGGTGCTTGTCAAATTGTCAAACCCCGCAAACCAGTTGGGTTGATAGACGAGGTCTCCCAAACCAACTACAAATGACTGCTCCTTGCCTAGCCCATTACCAATTGAAAATATTTCTATAATACCGATCTCTGCAATACAATTGAAAAGGCAGATACATTTTCGAGCCCCATCAGTCCTGATCACCAAACGTATTAAGTTGTATACACAGCATCAACTAACAGAAGAAATGGGTTCACTGAGTGATACTCAAGTGATCGGTGAATTCGTCCATCCTATCGTTGATGACGACACTGTCTTTTCAAATCCGTGGGATCGAAATCATTTCGCGCATCCTCCAATGGATCGCACAGTAGCGAGAAAGTACCTACTCACAGATATCAGACCCGAAATAGCACGGCCAGATTATTCACCGACCGAAATGATTAAAAATTACGGGTTCGGAATCGTCACACATGATTCTGATTTCGTGAAACTACTTGACCGGGAAGTCCATGAAGATGCTATCTCTGAGGTTTATAATCCAGAGATATGCAAATTGGTAAAGGACGTGCTTGGAGCGAAGACTGTGTTTGTTACGCGTAGTCTACTTAGACAAGGCAAACGCCAGCCAGAGGAGTTCACATTGAACACTGGAATCCGATCAGCCAGCGAACTGAAGTCTCAAGATGATCCGCATCAACTGGCCGGGCAGACAAACTTGGCACTGAGCAAACCGATACGTGTTCCGCATATGGATCACACGCCCCTTGGGGTACGACAAGACATCCGCCATCGATCTGTGGAAGTGCTGGAGACTGCCAGAAAGAGTGGCGTGATTCAACTGGAGGATAGTATCTGCAAGGCACATTCCGTCCCGTCTGCAGAGGTCAAACAGTCTGATCCCGTAATAGCTGCGAATTACAACAAACATGGCGATGGCCCCAGGTATGCAGCATACAGCATCTGGCGCCCATTGAAGGTTGTCCAACGCGATCCACTCATCATGTCTCCAAAGAACGTATTGGCCAAAGAACAAGGTGAGAAGGTCTATTGGACGTACGATAATAGAATGGAAGGGGCCAAGGAGCTCGGTGGAGATTACTTGAAAGAATTCGCCATGCTGGCCATCGATAACGAATCAGAGCAGACCTCCGTAGAGTCTGGACCAGGGAGCAAAAAGTGGTATTATGTTTCGAGGCAAAGGCCCGAGGAGGTCCTATTCCTCAAGCTATTCGACAGCGATGACTTTGGTAAAGATCAACCCGGTGCCCCTTGGCATGGAAGTCCCGAAGTCGTTGATAGCCAGGGGAAAGAGCCAAGAGAGAGCATTGATGTTCGCATTCTTGTATTCTGGTAACCCATCTTCTCAGATTGATGTTGGTCTGTCTTCAAGGTTTGGAGGTCAAGTTTGACGTTAAACCGTCAAAAGTATGATTTAAACTGTTCTGATCTTTCGTTTGGTTTCTGGGCTAGTTAGGTCTGCTGTAGCTGTAAACAAGCTCAGACGAGCTTGTCGCCGAAGTAAGGAAACTTTAGGGATTCGGTGATCATGAATGGTCGAAAAGCAGCGACTACTTGGAGAGTTACTATGATCGTGATCGGTGTGGATGGTGATTTATGTCTTTCGACCTCTACAGGCAAGATGTACGTTTCATCCTCATTTTCAGAATGATGATTGATTAAGATATCTCTGGTTCGGGTTGATGCGTGTATGACGTCAACTAAAATTCGATTCTAAATTGCGTCTTCTGAATCGGTCGCTATCTCTTTTCCCAAGGAGGTCGCAGGCGACGTACAGTACTAGGCAGGGCGGGGCGGGGCTGGACAAAACTCTGTGTATACCGTTCCGCGAAATCCATTAAGCTAGTGTCAACAGACTTCTGTCACGCCAGTTTACATTACTCGAGTCGGCGAAAAAGCTCAGACGCCCATCGAAAGCCTGGCTATCTCTGTAATCACTCGACCACTTAGTGCTGACAAGTAGTGGCTTCTCGATGACCTTCTGGATGGAGATAACGTCGCTGCGACAGCCGCTTTGAACTCTAATACCCTGTATACGAATCCAACTATGAGAGAAAAGAGCTGCTGTAAAGAACCGGCTTCGACTTAGCCAAATATAGCTCTTCAAGTGTCGCACGTGACGCGCAAGCGACTCCAATTGCCGCCGGTCAGATTTTCGAAACGTTTAACACCTTGTAAACGCGCAGCGTAGACGCGGATCTGATTATTACATTATCTGACACGAATAGAATCACTCGTAATGACTAGGATCCCTCGCAATGACTAGAATCCCTCGCAACAATCAAATCCCTCGTAAAGATCAGGATCCCTCGTAACGATCAGGATCCCTCGTAACGACCTCGCAACGACTAGAATCAGCGCGGCACGGGCATCTAATAACACGGGATCCGTGTCAGCTGACGAGTTGGGCCTGCGGGAGCCAATGCCATGCGAATTAGATCGAAACCCGACCATTGGACTCCAATAGGCAGAACACTGGATTTCATGTCGCGTGAAGGTGGAATCAATCTCTCTCGAAACCGCTCTTGATGGAGGTTGCTGTGAAATATGTCATTATCTTAATGTATGCTTACTCTGCCTCCAAGCTAGATACCCCAAAAGTCCAAACTCTCCACAGAATCTGTGGGTTTCTGTTCACAGACAGAACTCAGATCCTAATTTTATTTGCGATCGAATTGGAGTTGTGCCGTATGAATTGAGACGTGACTAATACGAAAGCGATTTACGACGTGTTTCATAATTTTGAAGACCGTTGTGCAGAGTGGTGCTTGGCACATTTACCTTTTGATAATTATCCTCTGAATACTCTAGGCGTCTTGATGTCTGAGACATTCTATGACGGGGCTCATCAACCAGGGGCCAATGGGGGCATATCGAGAACCAGTGACTTCTACATATAAATGAGCCTACCGCGACAATTCATAGAACATAAATCTGTCATAACCAGATTACTCCTCTGCATTACACTGCATCACACTCACTTATCGTCTCGTGGATCAACCTAGATCTCATTACTACATCGGTTGTAGAATTCGGGATGCATTTTCTAAAGTTTCCTGCAGTCGTGCTGGCGGCTCTGCCTCTGGCTGTTCAGGCGTGTGTCTTAGGGAATAGCACCGGTGGCGGCCTCACAATAGGCACCGATTGTCCACAGGATCCTGCTACAGTTGGCTACACTATCAGCCACATGGGCCTAGTTGTGTCCAATATCACGAATTCGATGGCATTCTACGGTGACATTCTTGGCATGCGTCACGTCTTCAGCTATCAGGCATCACCCCAATTCTCCATCACCTACATGGGATATAGTCAAGGAGGCAAAAATGGAACAGGGTTCCAGACGGGTCAGGAGATGTACAACGAACATTGGAATACCCAGGGCTTGATTGAGCTACTTTATTTTAATGATGGCCCTTTCCAGTACCAGTCCTCAGGGGTCGTTGGTCGGCCCAGTACCTTCAGCCATATCGGGCTGATTGTACCAGACATTATGGCTGTGCAGCAGCGAATGCAGGATTATGGAGTTACCATCGTCAAGACTGTCGGTAATACCACTGTAGCTGATAGCCCGGCCCAGGCGTTCGGGATTCCCGTCAACTCGACCACCTCGATCAAAGATGCAGCACTTCAAGGAATCCTGGGACTTGGATTCGGGACTTTCCTACTGATTCAAGACCCTGACGGAAACCTGGTAAGTCTCCGAGAAATTAGAAATTTATAGTATTTGCACTATGATCATTCACTAATTCGCGCAGATCGAGGTTCAGCCGCAAATGTGAGTGCAGCCGGAAGTATAAATATGAGCATGGTCGGAAGTATGGTTGGAGAATTGTGTTGGTGTAGTGGTGGTATAGTAGAATCGGTTTAGTGTAAGCGTTGAAGTTGGGGCTCTCTTCAACCAAAGAAAACAGCTGAACAGTATAATACTATTCTAGTTATAAATAAGATAAGGAGAATAGGTATTAACCTAATATTTATTACTTAATTAATTATAAGACTAAGTAGAAGAGAATAAAGAAATTATTAACTAGAGTAGAGAAGATAACTACGGGAAACTTTAACTAGATAAACTAATATTTAGTTTATTACTTCCTTTCTTTATACCCTAGGAGAGAGAAAGTTAGCTACCTAGTTAATCTAACGTATCCTCTATCTTTATAAGTATTAATAGGTCTTTAAACTAGTTATTATTAATTAGGTCTTTAGTTAAACTAATATTAATATTAATATCTTTATCTAGGAAGTTATAGGTATAACTATAAGTTCTTTTTAATAAATATAGGGAGTATAAGGATTTATAAACCTCCTTATACTTCTTTCTAGATAAGGTAGCTTCTTCTTCTCCTATTATATTAACTAGATAACCTTTAACTAGTTAGAAAGGCTCGTAGATATAATAATAATAGATTATAGTTTTTATTAAGGCCTAGTTACTATCCCGGAATACCTAACTAGTATAGATTAGTTTTATTTAGAATATTAGGAGATTATCTAAACGTCTACTAATAACTTCTAAGGTTATAAACGGTATTTTTATCCCTTTTAAAGTTAGGGTTATATTCTAGAATAGTACGGTTAATTCGGGCGGTATAAAATCTAAATATTCTTAGTTTATTATTTTAATTCGGAAGCTAGTAATCTTAGAGGTAATAGCTAATATAGTAGGAAAATCCGTATTTAGTCTAATTTCCTCCTAAAGGAGGGTAAAGTAGTATAGTCCTATATTTACTAGGTAGTTTATATTAGTAAAGATATTTAATAAGAATTAAAAATACCTATTAAGCTATTTAGTAAAAAATAAGCCGGGTATTAGTAATAGGATTATATTAGTATATTCCTATTACTACTCCGGTTTTAGGAAGGTCGGTACTTTAGAAGTCTTTAATAAAGTATTAGTTTAATTCTAGTTTAATACGCTTACGGACTAGGTTATAAATTTAATATTAGTTATTTAGGTAAACTAAATTAGCCTTTTTTATAAACTTAGTACCTTACTATTTCTTTCTTATTTATATTTTAAATAGTTATTTATAGCGATAAGCTTAATTATAGATATATTTATACTCTTCTATAAGCTTCTTATAGTTAGTAGTATTATCCTTTTTCTCAAGATCTTAGTAACTCTAGACTAGGGTTACTAGATATAGTATAGTAGCTAAAAGATAATAATCTATATCCTAGTAAAAGGTTTAAGTACCTATATTACTAGTAGGGTATTAGGTAATATCTTAGTATAGGTACTTTAGTTTATTATAAGTATCCGTTAAAATTATAAAGTAAACTATTAGGAAATCTTTATCTTACTTAAGTCTTAAGAGTTTAGAGTAGTTAATAAACTTAGTTAGTAATATAATTAAGGCGTATTTACTAATAGACGGAGTAGCCTAGCTTACTAAACGTTAGTATACTATTATTTTATTACTTTAGATATAGTAGTTAAAAGTTCTTTCTAGCTCTTATACCTTTATTAATTTTTCTATTACGTTAGTAAGTATAGTAACTCTAAAGTCCTTAGAGATATAGATTACTTTAAGCCTAATTAGTTACTAGTTCTTAATAACCTTATTATTATTATCCTTATTACTATTCTTAGTAACCTAGTTTACTGGTACTTTCGTTTGAGCGGTTCTTAAGTAGTTAATAAGTAGATTTTTAGTCTATAGGATTTCTCCCTTAATAGTTAGAATACTAGTAACTAGTTTTAATACTAGTTTAAAATTTAAAAGTTTAAGTTTTAAAGATTTAGGGTTCGGAGCGGCGGTTAATAGGTTATTAATTATTATATTAGATTAGAGTTATATAACTTTAATAGCTTCTAATTTAGGTACGGCTTAAGTAGGTTTATTTAGGTTATCTTTTTTAATTAGCTTAGCCGCGTCTTCTATAGCTAGTAACTTATTATTAGTTTATTTTATTATAGAAGGTTAGCTTTTACCGCTAGCTATAATATAAAGGGCTACTATTTTTTTTTTAGAGGGATATAGTCTTACTATAGTAATTTATTATAATTACTTTAGTTAATAGTTAATAGCTAAATAATTAAGCCTTTAGTCTAATTTCTTCCGGAAGATATTAGAGTTTAGATCCTTATTAATCTCTTTCTAGATATATTAGGTACGAGCGGATAGATTCTTCCCCTATAGTATTAGGTTCCTATTACGGTTAGTAGACCTAGTAAATAGGGTAGTATAAGTAGACCCTTTCCGTAGAGGTAGACTTAGGTTAACTAATATTATTATACTGAGGTGTGATTTCACGATACATTATATTATATCAAACGTGACGAATAAAATTATAATAATCTATAATTTTATAATATATTATATTATATTAAACGTGACGAATAAAATTATAATAATTAAATTATAATATAATAAACTATAGTTTAGTTCCCCTAGATTATTAACTCGTATACTATAAGTAGCGATCTTATCTATAGAGATAAGGAGAAAAAAGTAGTTTAATTTAAGTTCTTATTACCTAATATTATATTATATTTTATTTAAGTAATAAATTATCTTATAAATAATAAAATATAAACGTACCTCCTAATATAATAAGTATCTTAATAATCGTTTTATTTACTAATATAATAAATTACCTAATATTATTTTATAGGTTATAAGCCCGGCGTATATTAAGTATAATAAGTAAAGTTCTAATTATATATACTAAAAAGTTACTAAGATAAGTAGATTACTTTACTTATCTACTTTACTATTTTATAATAGACTCTAACTATTAATTATTTCCTTTAGACCCTGCGGAGCCCCTGCGGAGCCCCATACGCCGCGTTATAGCCTATCTCCTAGTACTACACCAGGTGAAAGATAGCAATCAGCTACTAGAATTACTATGAGAGATTAGTCCTATCTCTCACTAAAATACTAATTAGTTAATAAGTTACTAAAAAATAGCACTAGAGCTAAATAAAAAAAATATCTATAAACTTTAAATTTAGGGCTATCTATTAGTACTATTTTTAGAACTATAGCTCTAGTATTAGTAGATCTAGAGCTATTTCTAAATATAACCCTAGAATTTTAAGGGTTACCCTAAGGTTAACTAAAAGCTTTATAACTTTTTTAATATTAGAGCTTTTAAAAAACTAATTACTAGTCTAGATTAGAAAAAACTCTATATTATATTAATATTAGAAAAAGTATCTAAAAATAGTAGTATATTAGCTATTTTAGGCCTAGTTAGGGTTAAACTAGAGTAAATAATAACTTTTTAACTAGAGATTTTCAAAGTTAAAATTTTTCTATTTTTAGAAAATATATATTAAAATCTATAGTATATTAAATTTTTTAGTTAAAATATTAAAAACTTAATAAACTAGCTAGTTTTTTAGAAAATTTTAAAAATAGAGCTTAAATTAGCTAATTTAGTAGTATTTCCTAGTAGAATTTTAGATAAACTAGTAACTAGACTCTATAGATAGATAAAGTAGACTATATATAGTAATAATTACTAGATTATAATAATTAGGGCTAGAATAGACCCTATACTACTATATTAAATAAGAATCTAGTAGATATAGAGATTATTAGAAATAATTCTAATATAAAAACTAAAATAATAAATATAATTAAGCTTTATTTTAAGCCTATAGAATTATATAATCTAGATCTAATTAAGTTATTAGATTATAGAAAAGAAACTAGAGAAACTAGTAGTAGTAGAAATTCTAGTATAGAAGAAGAAGAAGAAGAAGAAGAAGAAGAAAAAATAATAAATATAAAAAAAAATATTAGTAGAAAACGACCTAGAACTCCTAATAATTCTAATATACTAGAAAATCTAGTAATTAGTCCTGCGGAGCCCCATACGCCGCGTTATAGCCTATCTCCTACCTACCTCTTTTTTAAGAGGTTTTAATTCCGCGAATAGACCTCTTAATTAATAAATAAATATATTTATTAATAGCTTAAATCTAGATCTATTAGGGAAAAATATTAAAACTTTATATTTTAAACTTTTTATATACTAAAATTTTAAAATTTAAGATTTTTTAAATCTATCTTTTCTTATAACTTTTTAATAAAAGTTTTTATAATATTCTACTAAGTTTTCTATTAAACTTTAAAGTTTAATCTATCTAATTATCTAATTTAAAAGTTTATAAAAAATCTCTAACCTTAATTAAAAATCGATAAAGTATTTATATTAGAAATAATTTTATTAATTAAATATCTATATTATAACTAATTTAACTATCTATATAGATTAACTAAATAATAATAATTAGATTTATATTAAATTTTTATTATTTATCTTAACTTTTACTAACTAACTACTAATTTTTATTTTTTAAAATATTTTAATTTTTAATTTAGTAATTAAGGTTTTCTAGAACTAGCTTTTAGTTTTTAAAAATATATTAGTATTTAATATTAATAAAAAAACTTACTAGAACTCTTTAAAAAATCTATAAAAAGAATTAAAAATAAAAATCTAAAAAAAGAGTTTTTAGTAATAAGCGTTTAATATATACTAATCTAGACTTAAAATTTAAGATATATAATATTTAAATATATATCTAATTTATATATTAAATTTAAGCTCTAGTATTTAAGAAGTAAAGAGTAATTATAATTAATATATATAAAAATTAATAACTTTAATAATTTTTAATTACTTTTCTAAAGTTTTCTAGACTTAGATATTATATATAATAAATACTATAAAAGTACTAATTTAGGAGAAAACCTATTAAAAGTTTATAAAAATTCTAAATTTAAAATTATTAAAGATTTTTAAAAGTTTACGTTTCCAAACTTAATAATTAATTATATTATAAGTTTATAACTATCTAATTCTACAATAATATAGTTTAATTTAAAACTATATATATATATTAAAATTATTTATTTTAATTTTCTAGGTCTTCCTCTTTTATTAGTTTTTATTTTAGAAGGTCTTTATTATAATATAACCTCGGAGAAAAGGATTATCCGGATTAGCGTATACCGTACGGAATAATTACTATTTATAAGTACTAAATAAAGTGTTATATAACTAAAGGTAGTATAATTAGGATCTAGCTATAAAAGGATTTATAGTTAGATCCTAACTATATAGTAACTAGTATACTTATTTAGTAAGTAGTAAATAATACTATATAAATCTAGATAAAGGACTATCTTAGTAGGTTATTCTTTATTATTTAATTTAGATATAATCCTTTATATAGGTTAATACTTAATTACTATTTACTAGTAACGTGCCTATACCCCTTTATTATATAAAGTAATTACTTACTCTACTCTATACTAAATTAATACCTAATACTCCTTCCTTAATTAAATATATAATCTTAAAGGCTATAAGCCCGTACTCCTAGCCGTATTCCGGACGTAATTACTAAGTTAAAGTTATTAAGCTCTCGTCCTTACCGGAGCGGAACGTTATACTTTAAATAATCTTTAAAGATTAATAGAGGAAGGTAAGAGTATAATTAATTTCTTATAAATAACTATAGAACTAAAGAACTATTAATATAAAATATATCTAAGGAAAGTACCTTAGAAGAAGAATCTTTATTATCTAGTAAAGAATCTACGCCTAGACTATTATAACCGTAACTTATATAGAGATAAGCCCCTAGTCTAGTAGCCTTAGTAAGAAGTCTTCTAATAATCCTTAATAAAAGTAAAAATACCTTATAACTAAGTATCCTATAAAGCGCTTATTCGGGAAAATAACTAAAAGTTAAAAAAGAAAAGAAACTTACTAAGAAGGAGTAAAAGTAGGAGAGATAAAGACTAGTTAATAAGAGAGTCTAATCTAGATATCTTAAGTAGAGAGAAGTTCTAATTACTAATACCTTTATTAACCTTAACCTAATACTAATACTACTCGTTCTACTACTAATAATCCCTAAAGAACCTAAGAACTAGAAAGAACTCTTAAATAAAGGATTAGATATTATACTCCTAGACTATAAACCGGAATCCTAAAACGGAAACGTAGATATTATAATTCTAGACTATAAGTTAGATAATAACCCGTATAATAATATAGATAATAATATACTAGAAAGCGGGATTATAATTAAACCCTTTAAGGGATAACGCTCTAAACTAGAACTCTTTATATCTATATATAATATTTACTTCTAGTTAAGTAGAGATAAGTACGAAGAAGATAATATAAAGGTATAGTTTTATAAGAGTATACCTTAGGAGAGGTACCTAATAGTAGTTTACTAAACTTAGAAGAGAGTACTAAGAATAGAGAAATAGAGTAAGGCCTAATATTCTAACCCTCTTTAATAATTATAAACTATTCTATAGACGCTTACGGACTATATATAGAAGAGGAGATCTAAAATAAGACGCCTAGTTTAAACTTACGGGATTAAAATAAGGGGAACTTACTAGTATTATAGTATATAGCTAAGTTTAACTAGTACGCCTACTAGATAGGCTTTAATAATAAGTCTCTTATTATAGCCTATAAGAGGGGGTTAAATAATAATATACGAGATTTAATAATACTAGACGACTACCTAAATTCCCTAAATAAACTTAAAATAAGGGTAATAGACCTCGATCAGAAACTCTAGGAATCTAAAAAAGAATAATTAGGAACTATATAGACTCTTTATAGTAATACTAACTCTTATAATATAAGAAAAATAGAACTAATAGACCTAGACGTAATATATTCTAAGAAGAATTAAAAGAAACGTCCTAGTAAAAAACTTTTAGATAAGAATTAGAAGTATAGACTTAAAAATAACCTCTACTTTTACTATAGTAAAGGAGGATATTATACTAAGGAATACTACGTTTCTAAATCTAAGAAGTTAAACCTAGCTAAGAAACTATACGCGCTTAGTAAAGAAATAGGACTAGAAGACTATAACGTAGTCTTATAAGTATTTAATAACTACTAGATAGAAGAAACTACTAGAAGCCTAAAAGTAGTATCTATTAAAGCTTCTTTATTAGAGTTAGAAGAAAAATCTATAAGCGCTAGCTCTAAGCTAGGACCCTAAGAAGGAGACCTTTTAATATTTAATAAAGTAATAGACTTACTAATAATTAACGTCTATAAAATACTCCTAAGCCGGCTAGAGCTCTATAATTACTAAGAAATTTAAGCTAATTATCTAGTATAGGAAGCTAATCCTAATAGAGAGGATTTCCCTTACTAATACTAAGAACTAACGGATATAAGGATCTAATAGATATATAAGTATATTAAAGAAGATAAATAGAGGACCCGAGCTTTTAATAAGGTAATTAATAGAGACTAGAAAAACGTTAATAAAGAATAATAGGACTAACTTATTATTAATAAACTCGTTAACCTTAATAATCAAGAAATAAGTATATTTAGGAAAGTTAGGAGATATTATAATATTAATAAGTAAGTTAGGAATAAAGGAAGAACTAGTCTCCCTTTATAGTATAGTAAACCTATAAGTAATAAACTTATATAACTCCGATCCTTATTTTACTAAGACTATACTAGAGGACTAGAGGCGGTAAAAAAAATAGAAAAAATAGTCTAGAGGGTAGGATTACCTCTATAGGATAACTCTAAAAGTAGGATAACTAGAAATAACTCTACCTAACTATAGTATAACCTATAGACCTAGTAAGTCCTATACCTAGAGTAGGTACTCATTATACTAGGAAAAATAATAAGAAAGAATATATATATACTTATATATAAGTTAATAAAGGACGACCGTAATCAAGAATTTAGAAAAATAGTCTAAGAAAATATAGAAAAAACGTAGTTTATTATAGATATATTATTAGGAGAAAGGCTAACGGGAATATAACTAGAGAAGTAGTCCCTAAGATACTACTTAATAAATAATAATAAATATCTAAATTAAACGAGAAAAGAGAAGGTCGAAGTACTACTGTGGTAGTTATTCTAACGACAGTGGTTAGTGCTATACTATTATTATAAAGAAGAAGCATCTTCCGTCTTAGCCTTCTAAGTAGTAAGTCTTATTCCTTATCTCTTACTTATTTTTCTATCCTTCTTCCTCTCCTAAGTACTTCCTATAGCAGCATAGAGTATTTCCTTATAAGAGAATAGCTCCTATTTAATTATCTAAGTAATTCCCTTTTTCACCCGTTACGTCTTAATAAGTATCTATTACTAGTTTCTACCCGTTACGTCTTAACGAGTATCCATTACTAGTTTCCACCCGTTACGTCTTAATAAGTATCTATTACTAGTTTTCTACTATTATATTCCTCCCTATCTTTAATATCATATCCTTATAATAAATAGCTATAATTAGGGTCAGCGGTTTAACCTAATATAGTATAGGAACCCTTATTTATATTATAGTATTTATAATCTTATCTCTATAGCGCTTATTATAACTTATAGCGCTATATTATCTTATTATATTTCTCGATTAGCGTCTAAGAAATACTAGTATAGTATTCTTAGTCTTCTATTTTTTACCTATATATCCTACGTTCCTTAGTAGTCTACGTAATAAGACTATTTATATTATTATCTTTCCTAAATTCTTCTTTATCTTCTTTATTATCTCGCTCGGCTACTTCTCGTCTAATAAAGAATAACTTCTCTTTATATAGCTCTTTTTCCGTAGTATAGATAGTATTAAATATTATAGTATATCTTAATTTTATTACTTATTTCTATTCCTTAATATACTACTAGAACTCCGTCTCTTTAGATACTAGGTATTACTTTATCTCTATACGTATAAGCGGGTTCATCTATTAAGTACGGCTAATAAGCGCGTTAGAGATTAAGGATATTAAATAAAAAGAAATAACTACGGGAAAAGGATATAAAATTATACTATATATATTTATCTTTTCTAATAGAGATACTATAGGCGCGTCTATATCTTAGTAGGACGTAGATAGTATAGACTACTTTCCTACCTTTATATATTTAAGGGCTTTATAATCGTCGCGAATCTTTATAAACTACGGAAGTATAGTGGTGCGTATAATAGTTACTAGGCCTATAGATCTATAAAAAAAAAGAGGGTAAGTAATATAAATATCTCTAACTTAGTACGGAGTCTTCTCCTAGTTTATTTTAAAAAATACTACGTTACTATTATTAAAATACTTCTTAGTAATCTAAGATACCTAGTTATATAAGACCTTTAGATTATTAAATCGCGGTACTACTTATTAGTACTAGGCTTATACGTTCTTCCTACTATATATCTTCTTTAGAATAATTATATAATTACTCTTATCCTCGTCTAGTAATAAGACTAATCCCTAAATTATATTAATACTACGTTCTTCTTTAACTACTTATTTAATATCTAGATTAATATAGTAAAATTCCGTAGTATTACCAGCTCGTGCGAACTTTATATAGTATAGGTATAAGATTAAATACGTTATATAATCTAGCTAAAGACTGACATAGGCATAATAGTATATAGGATATTAGTAAATGAGTTATTAGCTAAGTAAAAAGTAGCTATTTTAAAGCTATCCCTAATTACCTAAGCTATTCTTACTACGTAAGTAGTATTTATATATTAATACTTTAAGAATTATTAAGTCCCTAAGCTTTCTAGAAGTTCTATACTTTAGCCTATCGAAGATTTTAAAATTAAAAATCTACTTAAAGATACTAAGATAAACCGTTCCGTCTTTATACTACTAATAGTTAGCTTTATATATACTCCTAAATAGCCGTATAAGATATTCCTTAGATACTAGTATTTAATATAGCCTTAGTTCTAGAATTAGTATATACGTATAAGTATATATACTAAGGTTATCTTCCGGACGAGCTGGTCGAGCTACTAAGATCTATTAGTTATATATCCTATCTCCTACCTTAAGATCTCCTAGAGTATTAATATTCTAAATAAGTATATAGAGCCTACTAATAAATTCTTCGTATAGGACCTAAGTCTTTATCTTTAGGTAGGTAAAGATGTTCTTAAGATAGGAGTAGTAGATACCTTATTTAAATTCCGTATACTAGATTTTCTTTACTATATTTAGGAGATAGACTACTCCTATATCTCCGCGCCCTTAAGTTAATGAAGACTAGTATCCTCCTCTATTAAGGAAGTTAAGGAGGGACTTTATACCTTTAGATTACTACTAAATATTAGTACTCTATCTACTTAGTTCTTTTTAGCTATTTATCCTTAGTAGTATATATACTAGAGCTAGATACTACTAATATAGTTAATAGTATTAGAGATAAGAACGGTAAAGTAAGCCTTATACTTAGAGAATTAGGAATACTAGGACTCTTCGGAGATATTAGTATATTAGATAGCTACTATTACTCTAATAGCTACTTAACTTATATATTAGTAATACGTACTAATACTCTCGTAGCTAGCGGTAGTACTATTCCGGATAATAGACGGCGTAAGGTATTCTAATTTTCTACTATAGTAAGGGCTTATTTAAAACGTTAAGTATTAGCCGCTACGTCCGTAAATCTAGTAGATACTTTATCCTTTATTAACCCTACCTTAAGACGTACTTCTTAAATATCCTAATCTATAGCTTTATTAATTCTAATAGCTAATCCCTAAGTACTACTTTCTTAAGAGTTTTATTTAAAGAAGCTAGACTAATCTTTATCTAGCTAATTATTAAAAAATAATTATCCTAGTATATTATTAGCTAGCTACCTTATCTAGTTATTAGTCTATACCTTAGAGACTACTTCACTAATACTACCTATAATAATCGATAGATTCTATAGAGGAGACGTTATTAGTAAAACTTCTTAAGATTATAATCCGGGACCTAGTCTTAGCCGCTTTAGAATAATAAGAGATAAAATACTTTTATTTTATAGAAAGTTATTAGGACTAGCTTCGTCTCTATTCCTATTTTAGGGTACACAGATTCGCCCTAATACTTTAAGATTCTTAGCTTATAAGTCTTTAATCTTTAGGTAGGTAGTATTAATGTAATCTTATAAGGTTACTTTATAGAACGACTAAAAATCTATAGGGACTATTTTTATAATAGTCTAAGTTCCTCTCTAAGCTTTATAAATTTATTTCTATATAATCGAGATAATCGTCTTCTAGAAATAGTCTATATTATAGTCTATCTTATTAGCGTGATTCCTTGCCGCAATCATCTTCTATATAAGGTATACTATAGTATTATTTTCTAGAATAAGCTTTACTTCTTCTCCTATATAAAGAGTAAGAACTCTTACTCTTTTAGACTTCCTTCGCTAAGCTATACTCCTTACTATCTTAGATACTTACTTAGCTTTAGAGAATAAGCTATTAAAGGTATCTTAATTATAGAAGTTTATCTATATTATATCTTTATATATCTATTTATAGAACGTACTAATATCTTTCATAAACTTATTATAGTACTACGTTATATAGTTAAAGAAAGTTTCTTAAATACGGAGGTGAGGCTCGCTATTTAACTAGAACTTATTATTAATATACTTAATAATCTAGTAGATAGAAACCGACGAACTAGTATAAATAGTTATAATTTACGTTATAGTTAGGTTCTTCTCTAATAAAATTTAACTAGGTAGGCTTAGAATAATATCTCTTACCGTTAGGTGGTGATTCGAAGGTCATTAGGCTATATAGGTAATATTTAATAATAAAGACTAATAGTGGTATTAATAAGAAGAGAATTTAAAATAGAGTAGAATAAAATTTATTCTTAAAGTACCGTATGATCCTTTCTAGGCCGGCGGTGTAGTTAGGTAATTACTTTTATCTAATAATTTATTAAACGCCGTTTATTAAATAATAGGATAAAAATAATTTCTAAATACGATATAGTAACTAATCTATAATATTTAAATATAGCTATTAATTATTTAATAGGATATAGCTTCTAATAGGGCTCCTCCCTGTCTTTAGGAATCATATCCTTATAATTCTAAAAGAAGGAAAGATAGAAAGGAATTAATACGTAACCTAGTTAGAAAGGAGTTAAGGGGGGTAAGGGAATAGATATTATTAAGGTAAATATCCTTTAGAATTAGTATAGTACTATAGTTCTACTCGGTAGCTAGATTATTAAATAGTATCCCTCGCTTCTATAAGAGAGATCTAGATCGTAGAACTAGTATAGACTATATTTAGGCTAAACTAAAATTATAGTTTCTAAGGCTATAAAGTCTTCTTAATTTAGATTGTTAGTCGTAAGATATTACTATAGTATAGGACCTATATTAATTAGATTTCTTAGAGGCTCTTAGGTCGTTTTATTATAACCTTTCTACTTAATTAAGAAAGACAGCTTAGGTATAGAATATTTCCTACTAATAGGTAGTATCTTATAGGAAATAATATAGTTAACTTTAAATTTATTATCTTCTAGAATATTAGTTTCTTCTTATACTAGAACTATAGCCGGGGTAAAGGGAAGAGTATCCTACTAATAATATTTTTTTAATCTTAATCTAGAAACTTACTTATCTAGAATAGTCCCGTCTATTTCTTTAATCTTATAATTACTATATTATGGAAAGTACTAAGTAATTTAATATAGACTAAGCTAGTATACTCTTAGTTTTATATCTTATAATCGATTAGTCTACTTAGCGGTATTATATAATAGGACTAGATCTTCTTTCTTTAGTAGCTAAGTCCTAATTATATATTTATTATTAAAGACTTCCTTCTTATATTCTTAAAGATGTCTTATCCGGAGGATATATTCTTATAGATCTTTATTACGCTATTATAATTATATAGCTTTTAGCGTAAGTAGTTTTACCCTATCCTTAATTTCTAACTAATTATGGATTAGCTATATTAGTAAAGAGATATTAATAGGAAGAACTAGCTCTCTACCGTAAACTAGGTAATATACTAATATTCTAGTTAGCTGCTAAGTTATAATTCGATCTACCTAAAGAATACTAGATAAATTCTATACCTATATACCTCTACTGGCTTACTATAGCTTAGTACTAGTATTAATAAGTAGTTTATAGCCTTGTTTAGCTTTTAAATTTCCTTATAGATAATAGGGTGTATAAGGAATTACCGGAATTTATTATTACTTAGTTAGTAATATTATAGCCCCTTAAAATTCTAGCCTATTATCTATTATAAATCGCTAAGGCTACCTATAGCGGTAAATTATATCTTCCTAGATAAATTTAGCTATTATTACTAAATTATTCTTAGTAACTACTTAAGCTTCTACCTATCCAGATAGGGCTTCCCTTACTACTATAAGATAAGTCTTTCCTATAGTAGGCGGTATATAGACCGTATCTAGATAAACGGTCTACTAAAGTATAGTTACTTAGGTAGTATAAGATTCTTTATACTACCGGTTTTTAGTATAAACTTAGTAAATATAATATCTTTTAATATATTAAGCTATTTCCTTATAGTAACCTTTCTAGTAGTATTAATTAGTAATTATTTAATATATTACTTCCCGTCCTTAATAAGTAAGAGACTTATTATATACTTCCGTAATAATCCTTACTCTCTTAGCTATATTATTAATAATATATCGTAGTATTCTATTTACTAGTAGTTACTAAAATAGGTAACTATCTTTTACTAAGTATTTCGGAGTATCGTACTTTAGTTTATAAAACTAAGATTAGGAAATATTAGCGGGCCGTATTAGAGTTATTAAGTAGTACGCTATTCTTTATAACTTATTAGAATAGGAACCGTCTAGATACTACTCGTCTAACTACGTTAGTAATAATAAGAATTATAAGAATCTAGAGAATAGTTCCTTATTAATAAACTTCTTAATCTCGCTAGTTATATTAGGTAAGTTATTTTCCTAAAATCCCCGTTAAGATAGGCCGTCTATAGCGCTATATATCTTACTAGGTATATAGCGAACGTTAAAGTTAAACATCTTAATATAGGCTATCTATCTTATAAGTAGAGTACTTAGTAAATCCTAGATAAGTCTATTTATTTATACTACTAGTATCTAAGCGTCAGTTTCCAGAATAAAATATACTCTATATAGCTATATTCTTAATTTCTTAAGAATATAGACTATACCGAGATATTCTTTCTTACTAGTATTATAGGATAATTACGGGCTAGACTATAGTCTACTTTTAAAATAAATAGGCCGTTATTTTCCTTTATATTCTTAGTATAGAATACCGCCCCAGCCTATTCTACTAGTATTAATTAGTATAATTATTTCTCCCGTAGTTTTAGAATAGTCTATAGGAAATAGGCTAACCGCTTCTACTAGACTAGCTTTTAAGAAATCTATAGCTAGTTATATTTCTATTATCTAGGTAAATGGCTGCCCTTTCTATAATAGTATTATAAGAGGTCGAGCCTTAGTAGAATAGTTAAAAATCTAAATTTAAAAGTATCTAGTTACGCTAAGGAATACTTATATATTAGTAGTACTACTATATAGTTTCTAGTTAAGAATCTTAAGTACCTTAGTACTCTTAGGATATTATCCCTCCGTATTATATAGAAAGCTAATAATTTAGATACCCGTTAAGTAGAACTATGATTTTACTCTAAATATAGTTAATTTAGTATATTCTAGTTCGAGAAGCGTAGTATCAAGATTCCTAAGGTACTCTAGTATAAATTTCTAAATACTAGGATATTCTTTATATTACCTATAGTTAGAAAGTGGTCCCTTAACTTTAATATTATCTATATACGGCCGAGCTTAGTAAGGTATAATAGCTTTAAGAGATTTATTTATAATTTATATAAATTAAATAATAGAATTAATAGCTCCCTACGGAATAGTCATTATTCTAAATAGCCCTTTAGATATCTAAAATATAGTTATATCTCTATCTTGTTAATCTAGTTTAATTTAGTCGTACCTAGAGAATAAGTTAATAAGAGATATAAGCTTTATCCCTATAAATTCTTCTATAAATTTATCTACTAGTAGTAGCGTTATTACGTCCCGGATTATATATTGATTAATTTCTATTATAATATTAATTAATTAATACTTCTTCTTCTCGTTTAGCTTAGAGTACTTTATAATAAGAAACTATAGATTACGGTACGGACTATAGTATAGCTTAATTACTCTATTCTTTAATTAAGTCTTAATTATTATAGAAGCTTCGTCGCGGAGAGATCTTAGTAGGTAGAAATTAGAAGCCTACTATACTTTATATTTAATAGTTTAGATTCGCTACGGCGGCGTAACCTTAGGCTAAACTTAGCTAATCTTATTAAACGTCTATAATAGCGCGGCTTCTTAATTACTTAATATCTATAGGAATAGTAATTATTCTTATAGAATTAATTTAATTCTAATCTATAGTATAATAATTTATTCCTTAGTTAGCCGCGTTCTACGCGGTATTATTAATATCTTAGGATATACCTATTAAGTAAAGTACTATATTATATCTTAAATCCGTTCGCGAGAAATAATTATATTACGCTATTTAATTTATCCTCTAGGAATTTCCCTAGTTCTAGTATTATAATCTATAGGCTATACCTTATCAGCCTTCTTCTTATATATAGTATATAAGCGTAACGTCTATTCCGAATATATATTAATTATATTCTATTTCTAGATATCTATATCTTTACTAATTATTATCCTATTCCGGCTAGCGGACGCGGCTAAGCCTTTTAAGACTACGCCTTATTATATAGGTATCTAATCAGAGTATCCCTCTAACTAAGTTAATTATACTTTATTAGTTAGACGTAGCGCGCGCGACAAATTAGTATAGCTAGTATTTATTAAACGGCGTTTAAGAAATATTAATTAGTCCGGCGTAATTCTAATTATATTATTTAACCCCTATAACTATATACGGCTATCTAATTTATTAGATAATATTTACTTATAAAATAATAGCGTATAAGTATCTTCTTCTACTTCTCTCTTCTTTCTTTAATTTCCGGGTATATTTCCTTCTTTTAAGAACGTAACCTAGGTGCGTTCTCTACTTATTTTAAAGCTAACTTTGTCCCTAATAATAATATATATTTTAATAATAATAGTATATAAAAATAAACTATTCCTCTTTAGTTATAATTATATATCTTATACTCTATCT
>JASUAB010000046.1:5000-57500 GCA_037013595.1 Dicorynia guianensis
ACCCTAAACCCTAAACCCTAAACCCTAAACCCTAAACCCTAAACCCTAAACCCTAAACCCTAAACCCTAAACCCTAAACCCTAAACCCTAAACCCTAAACCCTAAACCCTAAACCCTAAACCCTAAACCCTAAACCCTAAACCCTAAACCCTAAACCCTAAACCCTAAACCCTAAACCCTAAACCCTAAACCCTAAACCCTAAACCCTAAACCCTAAACCCTAAACCCTAAACCCTAAACCCTAAACCCTAAACCCTAAACCCTAAACCCTAAACCCTAAACCCTAAACCCTAAACCCTAAACCCTAAACCCTAAACCCTAAACCCTAAACCCTAAACCCTAAACCCTAAACCCTAAACCCTAAACCCTAAACCCTAAACCCTAAACCCTAAACCCTAAACCCTAAACCCTAAACCCTAAACCCTAAACCCTAAACCCTAAACCCTAAACCCTAAACCCTAAACCCTAAACCCTAAACCCTAAACCCTAAACCCTAAACCCTAAACCCTAAACCCTAAACCCTAAACCCTAAACCCTAAACCCTAAACCCTAAACCCTAAACCCTAAACCCTAAACCCTAAACCCTAAACCCTAAACCCTAAACCCTAAACCCTAAACCCTAAACCCTAAACCCTAAACCCTAAACCCTAAACCCTAAACCCTAAACCCTAAACCCTAAACCCTAAACCCTAAACCCTAAACCCTAAACCCTAAACCCTAAACCCTAAACCCTAAACCCTAAACCCTAAACCCTAAACCCTAAACCCTAAACCCTAAACCCTAAACCCTAAACCCTAAACCCTAAACCCTAAACCCTAAACCCTAAACCCTAAACCCTAAACCCTAAACCCTAAACCCTAAACCCTAAACCCTAAACCCTAAACCCTAAACCCTAAACCCTAAACCCTAAACCCTAAACCCTAAACCCTAAACCCTAAACCCTAAACCCTAAACCCTAAACCCTAAACCCTAAACCCTAAACCCTAAACCCTAAACCCTAAACCCTAAACCCTAAACCCTAAACCCTAAACCCTAAACCCTAAACCCTAAACCCTAAACCCTAAACCCTAAACCCTAAACCCTAAACCCTAAACCCTAAACCCTAAACCCTAAACCCTAAACCCTAAACCCTAAACCCTAAACCCTAAACCCTAAACCCTAAACCCTAAACCCTAAACCCTAAACCCTAAACCCTAAACCCTAAACCCTAAACCCTAAACCCTAAACCCTAAACCCTAAACCCTAAACCCTAAACCCTAAACCCTAAACCCTAAACCCTAAACCCTAAACCCTAAACCCTAAACCCTAAACCCTAAACCCTAAACCCTAAACCCTAAACCCTAAACCCTAAACCCTAAACCCTAAACCCTAAACCCTAAACCCTAAACCCTAAACCCTAAACCCTAAACCCTAAACCCTAAACCCTAAACCCTAAACCCTAAACCCTAAACCCTAAACCCTAAACCCTAAACCCTAAACCCTAAACCCTAAACCCTAAACCCTAAACCCTAAACCCTAAACCCTAAACCCTAAACCCTAAACCCTAAACCCTAAACCCTAAACCCTAAACCCTAAACCCTAAACCCTAAACCCTAAACCCTAAACCCTAAACCCTAAACCCTAAACCCTAAACCCTAAACCCTAAACCCTAAACCCTAAACCCTAAACCCTAAACCCTAAACCCTAAACCCTAAACCCTAAACCCTAAACCCTAAACCCTAAACCCTAAACCCTAAACCCTAAACCCTAAACCCTAAACCCTAAACCCTAAACCCTAAACCCTAAACCCTAAACCCTAAACCCTAAACCCTAAACCCTAAACCCTAAACCCTAAACCCTAAACCCTAAACCCTAAACCCTAAACCCTAAACCCTAAACCCTAAACCCTAAACCCTAAACCCTAAACCCTAAACCCTAAACCCTAAACCCTAAACCCTAAACCCTAAACCCTAAACCCTAAACCCTAAACCCTAAACCCTAAACCCTAAACCCTAAACCCTAAACCCTAAACCCTAAACCCTAAACCCTAAACCCTAAACCCTAAACCCTAAACCCTAAACCCTAAACCCTAAACCCTAAACCCTAAACCCTCAACCCTAAACCCTAAACCCTAAACCCTAAACCCTAAACCCTCAACCCTCAACCCTCAACCCTCAACCCTCAACCCTAAACCCTAAACCCTAAACCCTAAACCCTCAACCCTCAACCCTAAACCCTCAACCCTAAACCCTAAACCCTCAACCCTAAACCCTCAACCCTCAACCCTAAACCCTAAACCCTCAACCCTAAACCCTCAACCCTAAACCCTAAAACCCTAAACCCTCAACCCTAAACCCTCAACCCTAAACCCTCAACCCTAAACCCTCAACCCTAAACCCTCAACCCTAAACCCTCAACCCTAAACCCTCAACCCTAAACCCTCAACCCTAAACCCTAAACCCTCAACCCTCAACCCTAAAACCCTCAACCCTCAACCCTAAACCCTCAACCCTCAACCCTAAACCCTAAAACCCTCAACCCTCAACCCTAAACCCTAAAACCCTCAACCCTAAACCCTCAACCCTCAACCCTAAACCCTAAAACCCTCAACCCTCAACCCTCAACCCTCAACCCTCAACCCTCAACCCTCAACCCTCAACCCTCAACCCTCAACCCTAAACCCTCAACCCTCAACCCTCAACCCTAAACCCTCAACCCTCAACCCTCAACCCTCAACCCTCAACCCTCAACCCTCAACCCTCAACCCTCAACCCTCAACCCTCAACCCTCAACCCTCAACCCTCAACCCTAAACCTCAACCCTAAACCCTCAACCCTAAACCCTCAACCCTCAACCCTAAACCCTCAACCCTCAACCCTAAACCCTCAACCCTAAACCCTCAACCCTAAACCCTAAACCCTCAACCCTCAACCCTCAACCCTAAACCCTAAAACCCTCAACCCTAAACCCTCAACCCTAAACCCTCAACCCTAAACCCTCAACCCTCAACCCTCAACCCTCAACCCTAAAACCCTCAACCCTCAACCCTAAACCCTCAACCCTCAACCCTAAACCCTCAACCCTAAACCCTAAACCCTCAACCCTCAACCCTAAACCCTCAACCCTCAACCCTCAACCCTAAACCCTCAACCCTAAACCCTCAACCCTAAACCCTAAACCCTCAACCCTCAACCCTAAACCCTCAACCCTCAACCCTAAACCCTAAACCCTCAACCCTCAACCCTAAACCCTAAAACCCTCAACCCTCAACCCTCAACCCTAAAACCCTCAACCCTCAACCCTAAAACCCTCAACCCTAACCCTAAACCCTCAACCCTAAACCCTAAAACCCTCAACCCTCAACCCTAAAACCCTCAACCCTCAACCCTCAACCCTAAAACCCTCAACCCTAACCCTAAACCCTAAACCCTAAACCCTAAAACCCTAATCCTTAAACCCTAAACCCTAACATTGAGAGATTATTCGCTTGGTAAATATATTATGTTGAAAACTTAGGGATAAATCTCGAGTTTTTGTACGGGATTAATCTCTTGTTAAAATACAAATTATCTTGGTATATTTTGTAAAGTTATTGTTTTTTAGTGAGAAATGTTTTATTTTTACCAATATTAATCCATTGATATTTTGTGAGGGATTGAAAAATCCCTCAATAAAAATTTTTCAAGGCCGCTTATATCGAGGGATTGTATCCCTTAAAAATTTCGTCGATAAATATTTTTACCAAGGAATTTTCTAATTTTTCGAATTGAAAAATCCATTGGTGATTTGTAAGTAGTGGTTAAGGCGATATGCTTGTTAATCCTTTTACTAAACCTATTGCTAGATATGTTTTGTAAGCATGTTAAGGGTTTAGGGTTATTTTGGATTTAATATGCTTTTGTATTCATTTTTATACATTAATGAAAGAGCCTCCCTTTTATTTTAGTATAATCAGTTAGTTTAATTGATCAGATACATATCTAAGTTTTCAACAAGCTTAAAAGATTGTCTCTCTCAAACATGAAAATAGTCCAATGCCTAAGTAGCGAGTGAGATGAGACTTAAATGATCACCAAGTACCATGATGTGGATCATCTCCTTATTCCTTTTGTTGGAAAAGGGGTTTTATATTGAAAGTAGTCACCTTAGCATGTGGCTAAGATGCGTACATGAGTCAACATGTGGAAATTATTTACTCCACAAAGACTAATAATAGCCAAACACGAATTAGAAATGATTCAAGTTAGCCTCTTTGTGGCCTAATTAAATGTATTCCTTATGGTGTTTATTATAGCTTCACAAACTGTAAGTAGGAGATCCACCATAGCATGCAATTTATATTACATATGCATAAGTTGACCAAAAGGGGAGTGATTTCATCAATACCTATTTCATCATTGTGTGAGTCCCAAGTAGGATTAAAAATCCTAGCCTAAGCGCCCTTTGTTACTTAGGCCTATATTATGAAATTTAGGTTTTGTGTACTTTAGCATGCACTCCAAGGTCTAGAAAGAAACGGTCCAATGGAACATGTCTAGGAAAGTAACTAAACTTGAATGAATTGGTACGAATATCTTTTTTATATCAATTTATGATTTGTGACTCGTTGGCTGGGCAGTCATGCTTACTAGTCTAGCTAGCATAACCATGAGTACAAACACATATAATGATTTGTGCATGACTTTATGGAATTACAAATGCAAAAGGTCTAGTCTGAGAATGAAATGATTTGGGGTGCAACAAGATTTGAAGTGATGTTGCATTAGTTTGGTTGTAGCTTAATATAAATCACTCACTGGTACCTTTTCTCGTGCGGTTGCACATTTTATTTTCTCGTATGTCTAAATATATATTCTATGAGATTGATATTTTAGTTGACATGTTCAACGTGTCCGAGTTGGAGATATTGCATGGGGCCATGTGATGCATCCATATAGACATATAATATAATATAATATAATGAATTATTCATTGATTAATTAATTAAAGAATGTCTCTCAAGAATAATCAATTATATGAGTTCTAATTAAATAGTAAGATAAATTAATTAATTTATTTTGATTTGTTTAAAATATAATCTAACTAATTATCTTAATCAATTTTAGTTTAAACTAACTTAATTCTAGGAGATAAGACTTATAACTAGAGTTCAACTCTATCTATGAGGAGTCCTACTTAAAATAGGTTTTGAACTAGAAGTAAATATTTTAAAAAAGAATAAGGGTGTAAAAAAGTCTATAAATTTGATAAAAGAAAATTTCATGAACAAGAAAATTTTCTATCTCTCATTTTTTTGGGCAAAAAAAATTTAAACCTAACTTTAATCCTATAGGGTTGGTAGTTAAATAGGTTAGGCCTGTAGGCTGACCTTGAATTTGAACCTAAACCTAAACATGAATTATAAATTAATATAAATTGTATATTTTAAATTTCTATATAACAAAATAGTTATAAACTTATAAATTTTTTATATTTTAAATTTTTATATTTACATAATTTTTATATTTTTATATTTTCTTTAAGCATGGACAAAGTAGGCACTTTATGTTACCAATGGATGTTTGCAAATGATTTTCTGAAAACTTGGCATGACTTTTGTGTAAGGGAAGGCAAATCCCTGAGGAAACCGAGGGAAACTGACACAACTCGAGAAAAGTCAAAAAGTGGTGCAGTTTAAGTTGGATGCATTTCAGAACACTGTAGAAATGTGGCTTGAATTGGGTTTATTCAGTTGAGGCTGGGCATGGATATTTCCACCATTAGTTTGCTGCGGCAACCTGACACTCCAATAAAATTTGTAAAATGAGTAAAGATGTCGTCCCTCAATCAACCCATCTCAAAGTCAAAAGCATCTCGAAGACTCAAAGTCAAAACACCCACCGAGGCCTCGGGACCCCAGCGTAGCGTCATCCTCTTTGTCTTGGGCTCTCCTCTCTCAAAATCATAACTCTAACCCCTTAGTCTTCTTCTGCTTCACTCCTTCAATGCATCTCCTCATCATAGTCCTTTTCCTTGCCTTCGAGAACTCAGTCAAGAATCCCGTCATCAAAGCTCAACTCAACGGCACTCCAACTGGTCTCTGGCACCAATCGAAAGCTCTGGGTCATTTGAATCGCATTGCTACTATAATCTTGGAATGACCCATTTGTTACCATCAATAGAGTAATCATTGTTGGCTACTTTTGAGACGGTTCCTGGTAGCTCAACTTCACTGTGGTGCAACGGTGGTGCAGCGAGGTGACAAAGATATGGCAAAAGATGGTTTCATTAGGGCAACTTTGTTGGAAGTGGGGGCGTCTGAAAGCGTGATGGGTGATTTGAGTGTGGATGAGAAATTGACTCCTCAAAAATATAGATAGTGGGATCGTGATGAGAAACTGGCAACTTGAGCAAATCAAACCGAAGATGAAGTAGCTCGAGAACCTGCTATAGATCGGTTGTCCTTGCACTTTGGCCAGCAGTGGGGCTAGTATTTCTAGTTGTGGGTTCGTCTAGTTTTAGGACTTGAAGCCCTAACCTGCCCTAAACTGAGTCGTGCCCACCCCTACTTTTGTGCCACCTTACGCCAAAGGTTTAGGGTCTCTTCTAACCATGATATAGGAGGAGATCTTGCCAAACTTACTTAAGTGGGATTTGTGGCAGAATATCAGCAATCTTTTGAATCTTTGCTTACCGAA
Organism: Dicorynia guianensis; assembly: GCA_037013595.1. Taxonomy (NCBI): domain Eukaryota; kingdom Viridiplantae; phylum Streptophyta; class Magnoliopsida; order Fabales; family Fabaceae; genus Dicorynia; species Dicorynia guianensis. The sequence goes on from JASUAB010000046.1 coordinate 11,657, forward strand.
GTGTGGGGAATAGATGAGGGGTAATTGATAAGGTTTTTTGTTTGCAGCCTTCGACAAAACCTCAGTTGTTCCCTATTACTCCTTGGCCCTTCTACTTTGAACTAAGCAATGGAATTAGCTTCACTATATATAGCTCATTTGGACCAAATGTCAACACCAAATTTAGTGTGGAACCCCAAAAATAAAAGTGAGCACGTGATTAATTTTAGAAAATTTTGTGCTTAATTTAAAAAAAAAATTCTTTAAGAGCTAAGACAAGGGAATTTAGGAGCATTTTAAATTGCTACTTTCCTTTTTCCATCCAAAAAAAAATGAGGGAAATGGTTATGATAATTAAAAAAGAGAGGTAGACTGCACGATGAGATTTGGTTTCGACCATTTAAGGCCCAAATCAAGTCTTTCCCTTTGTGCCTCTTGGTCTAGATAAAAACAAAAGAAGAGAAACAAGATGAGATGGGCAAAAGGAACAATGTCCATAATAGTGCATGGTTGTGATCAAACCATCCCATTGTGGTGCAATCCCATTGCCCACATTTATTGCGCTCAGAACGTAAATTTAGGAATCATGAAGATGATAACTTGCATCGAAGGAAGGGATGTTTTCTTGACTAAAAAAAATAGTGTGAAAAAAGAAAAGAGAGAGCTTTGCAGAGAAGGAATTGGGACTGGAGCCCTATATAAAGGGCTTTTGGCTTAGAAGAGAGGGAGGAAGCATGACTTAAAGACCAGAGAGAAAGAAGAACCCATTGCACAAACAAAAGTGAAAGAGAGTGACATTGAGAGTCCTTCAAGAGAGAGGCAAGAGAACATACTTTTGAGGGGCACGTAATTGCATAATAAAGGATGCTCAAAACGCACACTATGATTCCTTTGAACACACCCACTTAATTGAAAGTCGAGTCCCTCATGGTCTTGAAGTTTTGCAATAGGGTAACTACGAGTAAAGGTACATTTTTGTCTTCTCAAATGATAGCCCTATTTTGTTTTGTATGAATTGCACCATGTTTCCTTCTCCTATCTTTATAAACTCAGGTATGTTTAATATTGAGCAACAGACCTAGAGTCATGAGAGGCAGCTGGTGAAGTCTTTCATTTTGTAATGTATCAACACGATAGTGAGGGTAGTAAAAATAAACAGAGGAGAAAGAATAGAGGGAGAGAGATGCTTCTTAGCATCTGTAGGGGGTGGCGTTCCCATTGTGGTAGAGCTCGAAGGACCTTTGGCGGTGGCTTATGCCATTGCCAGCATAAGCAACCCAGGCCCATGGCTGAGTTAAAGCACAGGATTCCCCTACAAATTGCACCCCTTAGGTGCAATTTTGCAAAATAATGCACAATATAATTGTCCCTACAAAATTAAATCAAAAATATTTTTTATTTTCAAAAAATAAAATAAAAATTATAACTTGATTCTAGATTTTCTATAAAAGATTGTGATATTTTTTGTATTTGCATTTGATAAAAGTAAATGTATTTAAGATATATTTTATACATGTAAATTTTGCGTATTCTAGTTAACTTAAAAGAAATTTCAAGTACTCCTTCATGGCAGGGAGAGCTAATCTCGGTTTGGACAACCCTCCTCCTTTCCCTTTCAAACTATTTCCCCATTTTATCATAAAAAAAAATTAAAGGTTCACATGGATTGGCTAGCCATAGTTTGGGCTCTTAAATCACAAAGAAAAGGGCTACAAGTAGGCTCAGGCAATTTTTTTTTAAAAAGGGGGAAGTGGGCTTTTTCCAATTAAAATAAGAAGTGTGCTTTAAATGAAGTTGTTTAATTAATCTTGGGTTTGTGTTTGTGTTCAAGCTAACTTGTGGTGGTCATAGGGCCTTGAAATAAATTATCAAATGCCTCATTTGCATTAATTACTCCTTATACATATGAAATTGCTCTTGAATTATTACAGCAAGATACATGGTGGAAATTTAGAAAATTTTAATTTCTCCCTGAAAATTATTTCTTTAAAGTTTTTATTTTGCCCAAAATGTGAGGAAAAGGATGGATATATGAAATTGTTCCTTAACCCCTATTTCTTTTGCCTAAGCATTTTCCTTAAATCCAAAGATCTTCTTAGTTAGTTGGGGTCTAGTTAAACAATTGTAACTAATTATCTCAAGGGTGATTATGTTATGAGTCTCGTCAAGAGATTGACTGGACTCTTCTGGTGTGATCATCCCTTTTATTCCTTAAAATCCCTTGTTTGTCCAAAGCCCAAAATCCCAAGATCTTTCCTTATGGCATTTATTAGTTGGGGTCTAATTAAATGACCATAGCTAATTATCTCAAAAGTAATTATATTATGGGTCTAATTAAATGATCAAGGGAGTTGATGTTCTTTTATTGCCTTCACCATTCACAATTTCAAATCCCGAAATCCTCCTGACAATGATTATTAGTTGGAGTCTAGTAAAACTATTGAATCTAATTATCCTGAGAGTGATAACATTATAAGCCTCACCAAGAGATTAACAAGACTCCTTCAGCATGATCGTAAGAGTCTGGGTATTTCTTTAAACTCCTTTGCTAGTCCAAACTTCAAACCTTGAAATCATCTCAATGACCGTTGCTAATTATCCCAAAGGTAATCACGATATAAGCCTCACCAAGAGATTGATGGGGCCCACTTACTCACTAGTAGTATTAATCACGAATCACACTTGATCGTATGCACATAGTGGGATAATCAAAAATAAAAAAGACAAAATAAATTTGTTTTGACAAAACCAAAGCATAGCTTAAAATTAAAAAGCAACGAAACATCAATGTGATACTAAAAGAGCATTGTAAGGATGTTGATTCTTTCCTTACACATAACCAAGCCTCAAATCCTATGTTGTAGAGCTATTTTTTGGTGTTCGATCTCACCATTTAAAATTAGATTAAGGATGACTCCAAAATTACAAAATTTTCACAATAATTTCCAAATCCCATTTTTTCCACAAGCTCGTGTTTTCAAATTAGTTTTTGGTCGTCACTCTACATCATGATGTCAACACCAACTGCTACTAAAGGTACTTTCATTGCCCTTAACCAACCTACCTAATCTTTTTGGACCACCTAAAGCTACATCTTCTCATTACCTCTTCCAAAAAACAAATACATTCCTATATAAAAATTGTCCAACGAAGAATTGTGCAAAAAAAGGGAGTTGAGGTTATGTTATCATTGTGATAAGAAGTGGCTTTCAAAACACTAGTGTCGTGCCAAGATCTTGTAGTTGGTTAGTAATGATCATGATGAGCCATTTGATGAAGAAGGGGAATTGGGGGAATAGGAACTTAACAAGGGAAGATTTTAATCTCTTTATTACCACCTTTCTTCACTTACACCTAGAGGACAAGGTGGTTTTGAGGGAGAGGGTGGTGTTATGTTACATGTGGAACCATCTCCATGGGGAATGAGGAAATCAACTTGGGTCCATGACTTTGTTATGTAATTGCTTGGATGCTGGAACGTGGTGCAACAAAGAAATTGTGGCTGGCAGATAGGCTCTAAGTATTTTAAATTGTAACCATTTGATATTTAACCATTTGTTTTATATTTATTATTTTATCTTTATTTGTGTATATATGTAACCGACTAGGAAGTAAATTATCATCGAATGTTATTACACAATATCTACAAAATGAGTTGCACTTCAAATCGGTGAAATATGTGATATTTTTATAAATTAAATATTTATTTAAAAAATTTTAACAATTAATTTATTAGACTCATGATTCAACCGATTATGTGAAAAAAAAGACAAAACATATAAAATGATCTCTAAAATATAACGTCATAACCATTTTAATCTCTCACACATTTGATTCATTTAATTCATCTTTGAAAGATAAATAAAACATATAAAATAGTTCTTAAAAAAATAGTGTTATATGTAAATTTGTCCCTCATAAATTTAGTTCCATTTATTATTTTTCAAAGATAAATCACCTCTAATATAATGTCTCATAAACCCTAAATGTTACAATCTTAAATTTTATATCTCAAAATTTTAAATTGCTAAATCATAATCTTTAAATATAAATGTTAAATCTTAAAATCTTAAATATTTAAATTATAAAATTCTAAGTCTTAATATCATAAACCTAAACCATAACCCCTAAACAAAAACCTTAAGTCATAATCAAGTATCTAAATGCTAAAAAGATATTTAAAATTTAGGATTTTAAAATTTTAAGATTTAAGGATTCGAGTTTTTATAATTTAAAAGTTTATAATTTTTATTATTTAAGTTTTATTGTTCATGGTATAATATTTTAAATTTAAGGATTTGAGATTTAAGTGTGAAATTTAGGATTTTGAAACTTTAAAATTTTAAAATAATGATTTAAGATTTATAGTTTATAAATTAAAATTTTTATGATTTTATGATTTTTGAATCGAATTTAAATTTTAAGAATAAATTAAAATGATTTTTATTATTAAAGGACAAATTAATAAAATTGAATTTATGAAAAAATAAATAAATAAAAATTTATTTTTAAGAAAATATTTATATGTTTCACTTATTTTTAAAAAATTAATTAAATAAATTAAATATATAAGAAATTAAAATCATCGAGACTTTAATTTTCAAAGAACTTGCAAAAAAGATGAAGAAAACAGCCACTCGTGACTGTACTTTTTCATGCGTCGGACGGTATCCGTATGCAATCAAATACATGGCCGCATTGTATGTATCAAAAAAAAAAAAAAAATACATGGCCGCATTGTGCACTCTTGAAGCGCCAAAATAGAATTAGGGTTCTGCTTCCTGGCCGAGTCTGCCTGAAACTCGAGTGTATGATGACACTATCCAGAAAAACACTGGCTTTTCTTTTAGTCGAAAATACTCAATGTTGTGGGTGATTTCTTGGGTGTTTGGTGAAAGCCCAGAAGAACCCAAAGCGCTATTGAAGCTTATCTTCGTCCTTCTGCCTGCTTCCCTCTGCAGGTGGGTATAAGCTGTTACTGAATACTGATCTCTCTCCGATCAATGACTATTGAGATTCAACTGTATATGTGAGAAAATGGTGTACCAGGGACACGAAAATGGGATTGGAATTGACGTTGGAAAAGTTAAGTCCAAGAGGAAGAGAAGGACTGAGGATAAGAAAAAGAGGCCATGCCTTGAAGCTCAGGAGGATTGGAAGAGGGGTGATGTCAAAGCACTGGGTACTGACAATGAGGGTAAGTCCATTGCTTTACCCGGTACTTGTGGAAACTTAGTAGGAGATGAACTGCGAAGGAGTGAAAATGAAATTAAAAGTGGAAAGAGTAAATCCAAGAGTAAGAATAAATCTAAGAAGCAGAAAAATGTGGAGCATGTTGAAGTTCGAAAGGTTTCACCTTACTTTCAGAAGGACAATGGCAAGGTTAATGCCATAGCTCTGGGTAATGAGATTGGTTTCGAGTCAATTGCTTTATTGAGAACTTGTGGACGCATTGTAGAAGACCGAGTGGAAGAATATGGAAGTGAAATTGAAACTGAAAAGATTAACTCCAAGAGGAAGAGAGAATCTATGAAACAGAGAAATACAGGGCATGATGAAGATCCAAGGGTTTCTTCTTACGTTCTCAGTGACAATGAAAAGAAGGTTAATGCCAAAGCACCTGGTCATAAGTGTGAGTTCGAGTCGATTGCCACATTGAGTACTTGTGGAAACATTGTAGAACACAAACTGGAAGGGAATGGGGATGAAATTGAAACTGAAAGGATTAAATTCAAGAAGAAGAGGAAATGCGAGAAGGCTAATGTGAAATCCCAGCGTTTCAACGGTCAGATTGTATGCATTGCTTTGCCTAGTAGTGATGGCTTCCATGAAGATAAGTTGCTAGAGAAGGGAAATAAAATGGCAAATGGAAATGTTAAATCCATGAAGAGAAAAACTAATTCTCGGAAAAATGTGGCAAATGTTGATGTTAGAAAGTTTTCTCCCTACTTTCAGCCTAAGAAGAAGACTGGTGTCCAACCACAGGATAATGAAAGGAAGTTTGGGTTCATAGACTCATCAGGTGCCTGTGGAAACTTAATAAAAGATGAACTGCAACAGAATAGAATTGGAGTTCCAGCAGGAAATGTTAGATCAAAGAAGAGAAAAGCTAATGATCAGAAAAATATAGCAAATGTTGATGTCGGCAAGGTTTCTCCTTATTTTCAGAGTGTAAAGAAGATTGACGATAAAGCACCAGATAATGAAAGTAAGTTTGAGTCCATTGCTTTACCAGTTACCTGTGGAAACTTAATTGAAAATGTGCTGCAACAGAATGGAAATGAATTTGAAACTGGAAACTTCAAATCCAAGAAGAAGAGAAGAGCTAAGGGTCAGATAAATGTATCACATGTTGATGCCACGGAGGTTTCCTTTCTCTTTCAGGACAAGAATAAGAATAAGGTTAATGTTGACATGCTGGATAATGAAAATAAGTTTGCATCCATTGCTATACCCAGCACCTGTGGAAACTTAAGGGAATATGAGCTGCAAGAAAATGAAAATGAAAATGATACAGGAGAAGTTAAATCCAAGAAGAAGCAAATGGCTGAGAATCTGAAAAGTACAGCACATGTTGAAGTTCGAAGCGTTTCCCCTTACTTTCAGAATGACAATAGCAAGTTCACTTTCAAACAACAGGGCCATAAAAGGGATGCTGAGTCCATTGCTTTACCAGTTAGTACTGGAAATTTCATTGAGGATAAACTGTTAGATGATGGGAATGAAATTGAAACCAGAAAAATTAAGTCCAAGAAGAATGTAAAAGCTGAGAATCAGAAAACTGTGGCACTTGTTGAAGATCGAAAGGTTTCCTCTTACTTCCAGTGCTTAACAGGTTCTGATCAAGTGATCACAGCGAAGAATAAGGCAGAAGACATGCCACTGAAACATTCAAGGACATGTGTAAAATCTTGTTCCTCTTCTATGAAGGTTTCCCCTTACTTCCAGAAGGTGCCCAAAATAGACGAACATACAGATGTCTGCTTGTTGAGAAATCCTATGACAATTAAAACTACCCTTTCTGCTGCTGAGAAGCAGGATGAGGCTTACAAAAGAAGAACTCCTGATAATACATGGAGACCTCCACCCTCTGAGTTTGGTCTCCTTCAAGAGGATCATGTCCATGACCCTTGGAGAGTGTTGGTAATATGTATACTTCTCAACCGGACTACTGGTTTGCAGGTATTTTAAAGTTACATTATTCCCTTTTTTCTCCATGTTAGGGATGCAAATAAATTATGGTTTGAATGGTTACAACTGATCAATATTTTATGCTGTGGCACTAATATGATCAGATAACTTGATTTTCTATCAAGAAACATTAAGCTTGATATAGGATAAGATAGTGTTAATGTTTTACTTTTTGCCTTCACGTACAGCCCTTTTTTTCTGTTTGGATTAGTAATTTTTGGTGGAGCAAGTAATTTTTTTGGAATCAATAGCTGTTATACACAAGTAGTGGCATTGATATGCTAATGTGGCTTTAGAAGATGGTTAAAGTTGCTGCTACAGTTCTTGCTTTTGGCAACCTGCAATGTTTACTGTGTGGGTTATTTGCTAGTTGCTATGATTGAGGGAAGCAGAATTCTAATTGTCACTTTTAGAGTAGAATTTTAATTGCAATTTCATTGGATCTTAGTGACAGCATTGTAGTGAATTATTTTCCAATTGACAGGATTTTACATTTAAAGAGAAGGTTGTGGGTGACTTATTTTAATTACATTTGAGTTTTCTTCCAAACTAATTTATAGCTTTTAGGATTTTTGAGATCATTGTAAGTGTTTCATTAGTTCCTATTATATATTGATGGTATGCTTAATTTTAACTGCATTTTCACATTGTTTTATACACTTCTAAGGGAAAAGAAAGATTCCAAAATATGTGTATACAATATCATGGAGTCATTGACATAAGTAATGTACAATATGTAATAAATCTTTAGTATGTATTCAAAGTTGGCAAACATTTCAAATGAATTTGATGTAAGATGGAAATAGAAAATACGACACTAAAGGTCTATTCTCTAAATAATCAAATTCAACAATCTCAACTTTGATTATTGGGGATACCTAGTATTAACTTATATAGGCACTCAACCCTAATTTTATTAGAATTGAAATACAACTGATTGTAAATCCTAAAGTAAGTAAAACCTTATCTTTTATGGAAATAGGATAACTTAAAACCAAACAGATAATAATGATAAATTCATGTAATGATAAATCCCAATAATTCTAATTCCCTAATAAAATTTCCAAATTACAAAATAATTAAATATTACATAAAAATATAATTAAGTCTATCCTATTCTACATTGAAATTACCTAAGTTAAGAGTTCTTGTTTATGTCAACTGTGATTAATTCTCTATAATAAATACACATTTGATACCCTCTCAGTCAGGTTTAAATAATCTTTGCTTACTAAAACCCACCACACTACAATTACATACATCGCATATTATAGCAGTGTACATTTTCCAAACATTTCATTCATTTGGTCTTTTGAGTTGAGAAGATTAGCAACTACATACACCTTTGGTCCTATTTAGGTTTTTTATTTGATTTCCTGGTGTTGCTACAGACTGTTTTCTTCCTTAACTTTGCAAGTTCTGATATTCATATTTCTAAGTACTGAATTGTACAGCAGGCAATTGTTGAAAGTTAAAACCCAAATAGATATAGTTGCAGTACTCCGCTGTTGATTACTTTAAAGAGTTATTTTTGTGTATACATGGTGCACCACTCAGTTGTGTACTGAATGGATAGTAACTGGCAGTTATTTGACAAATACTGCATGGTGGAATGCAAATTTAAAAGACAAACCAAAGGGCAGTTTCTACTGGTGTGGATAACAACTTTGGTGGTGCACCATGTGCACCAAGGAATTTCTCTAATCTAGAGGGATTTCAATGGTGGACACGCAAAGACACTGTTAGGGCTGAAAGGTTGATTACAAAGCAAACAGAGCTCAAATGAGCTTGAAAATACAGAAAAACGGTAACCTGTACCCTGAACAACAAGGTAGCCCTCTGACATTTGAGAGGCCAGTCTCTTTCTCACACTACCCAGAACTTGCCTACCTCTGCCTCATCCCTCTTGCAGTATTTATACCTCTCTGAAGACAAGGCAAGAAAACAACGATTTGGAGATAAAAATTGGGGAGCAGAGTATACCGCAGGTGTCCAAGTTTCGGTACCTTGGGTTGATTTTACAAAGTAATGGAGAGATTGATGGGGATGTCTCACACAGGATCCAAGCTAGATGGATGAAATGGAGAAATGCATTGGGGGTTATTTGTGATTGCAAAATATCTACCAAGCTTAAAGGGGAGTTTTATCGAACTGCTATTAGACTAGCTATGCTTTATGGTAGTGAGTGCTGGACTTTGAAAGGTCAACAAGAGCAAAAAATGGGGGTGGCAGAAATGAGAATGTTGAGATGGATGAGTGGACATACAAGAAAAGACAAAATTCAAAATGATTATATTCGGGGGAGAGTTGGGGTGACGCCTATTGAGGAGAAAATGATAGAAACCCGATTACAGTGGTTTAGGCATGTACAAAGAAGACTGCGAGAGGTACCAGTGCGAAAGGTTGACCAAATGGTGTTTAGTCCTGTGAGAAGATGTAAAGAAAGGTCAAAAAGGACACTTGGAGAGGTGATTAAAAGAGATTTTTGGTTAAATGGTATATCCAAAAATTTGGTTTTGGATAGAAGTTTATGACGTCGTTTGATCCTTGTAACCGACCCCATCTAGTGGGAAAAGGCTCGGTTTGTTGTTGTTGAAGACAAGGCAATTAGATTTGAATTACTAATCTAAATTCTTTGAAAAAATACACTGTACATATGCTCCTCTATATGGAGAGGTCCTTTAATCACAAACAAACTCTAACTCTGTACAAAACTATATCTTCTAAAGACCTAATACATAATAGATTAAATATAATTCCTATCGGGTCATATGCTTGACCCGGGCCATATTTCCACACTCCCCCTCAAGTTGCCTGAAGATGTCTTCCATGGCCAGCTTGTTGACTGAAATGTCAAATTGCTTCTTTGGTCACCCCTTTGTTAAAATATCAGCTCCTTGACCACTTGTAGGAATATAAGGCATACAAATAACTCCACTATACATGAAGATTCATCGAAAACAACTGAACAACTAGAATCTTTTGCAAGTCTCCTTAAAGATAACAGGGTACAAGCTAGTGTAGGAACATGAAGAACATTTTAAGTTCTTTAGTTAGAGATATTTTGTACGTCCTTTACCCGCAATAGGAGCAAGACTTCCATTAGCAATCTTTATTTTATTTCCAAGACAAGGATTATAAGTAGAAAAGAAGTTGGAAAGGCTAGTCATATGGTCAGAAGCTCTTGAATCTATAATCCAAGTAGTAGAGTTCAAAGTAGAAGAGACTTCCAAAGGATTGTTACCTATTTGTGCCAAAGAACTTGTAGGATTACTAGATGATGAATTGACCTTCAGAAGTTTTAGAAGGTGCTCCATCTGTTCCTTACTAAATGGCCCACTGTTAGCTTCATGAGCAATTGGTTGATTTCTCTTCTAATTTAGTTTTGTTAGAATAAGTTAGTTGAATAATGGGCTTGTTTAGTGGGCTTGGTATTAGACTAGAGCTCTTATACTATTGTACTTATTCATATATTGTAGTATTTTATTTAGTTGTAAATACACATGCTGACAACCCTTTCGGGTGCAGCTTCATAAATTATTTTTCTCTTTTCTAACATAGTATCAAAGTTTTAATTTCCCAAATTCTTAGGAATTCCCTAAAGTCCCAATTTTTTGAAACCCTAGTTCCCAAATCTTCTTCCTAACCCCAATTTTCTAGCCTTAACCTCAATTTCAAGCCAATAACCACTGATTCTAATTGATTCTTAAGGAAAATCGCATTTCCTTCTTTGGGTGGCTGAATTAGCTATGAATTTGCTGAGATTTTTGAGGTTCAGCAACCCCAAGGGTCACGCATGAGAGAGGCTTGACGTTGAGCCTTTAACAGGTTGGAAGTGGTGCAACTGGCATCGCAGAGGGAGCAACCGGCGGTGGGGAGACCGGCCAGCAGTGGTAGGGCTGTTTGAGGTGTTCGATCGGTTGAGATCTTGCGTATAGGCCAAGTTTCACATCTAAGACATTCGATCGTGTTCGATCAGTTGATGTCTCGTGCATAAGGCTGATTTTCGTGGCGTCTAGTGGCTGTTTCATGATTAGAGCGTTTGATCGTGCTCTGTCTTGTGCGATCTGAGTTCCGAATGTTGATCTACAATATCTATTGCCTGTAGTGCGCGATCTTGCGCATTTTTTGGGTGATTTCAGGGCACATTTGTGCTCCCTCTCTTGGGCTGTGTGATTTGAATTTCATAGAGTGTGGGTCTTTTAATTTGAAGGTTTTCCTATGTAATGTAGAGCTTTAGGAAGTTTGGGTGATTTGATTTGAAGCATTATTAGTCTGGTGTGATTTCATATTATGGTTGAAGGTGATTTTCATCCTAGTTCTTCTAAAATTAACGACGGTGTTAAAATAAAATCTAATGATCAAATTGTGTTTTTTTAATTCATTTCTGCTGCAGCAAAGATCATTGATAAGAAGTTAAACAGTGATGGAAGACAATATCTCTCTTGGAAGAAGGCTATTGATGTCTTCCTTGGTGGGATTGGAAAGCAAGATCACCTCATTGATATGCCTCCTACTGGTGTTACCAAAATGTGATGGTTAATGGAGGATAAACGTTTGTTGAGTCTTATCTTTAATACTCTAGATAGTGAGGTCCAAGACAATACAAATCATTGTGAAACAGTGAAAGAGTTTGGGAATTTTTGGAAGAAGTTTGTTATGGGAAAGATAATCTGATGCAGTTATATGACCTTTGTTAGCAGTTCTTTCATTTAGATGGGAAAGGAAAATCCTTATCCTAGATGTTTACTGAATTTAGTCGAATCTTTGAACAATGGAAGAGTCTCATGCCTGTTTTTAGTGATGTTGTTGCTATGCGGGCCCAACGTGAGCAGTTAGGGGCTTTGTATTTTCTATTGATGTTACCCCCGAGTTGAGCATAGCCCGCCAACAAATTTTATCAAGATTTGAGTCTTTAACTGTGAAGGGGATTTACTCTCGCCTTCTTCGTGTATCTAGAGACCTACATGTTTCACCATCTGTATCTGAGTCCTCTGCTCTGGTAGGCTTTATCTCATGGGAGGGCGAGGTAGCTGTAGAGGTGGTCGAGGTCGAGGAAGAGATTCTGGTGGATGTAGTGATTCAAGGGAAGGTCGAGGAGAGTCAGGAGGATGTGGTGGTAGTCTTAGTCATATTGAATGCCATTATTGCCACGAGCTTGAGCATTGTAAAAGAAACTATCCTAGATTGCAAGGAGGAAGATACTCACAATTATCCCAGTCTACTCATATTGCTTCTACAAATACTGAATCTAGACTTGGTACTACTCGTATGATTGCTATGACTGAGGATGAGTTTGCTCGGTATAGTCAGTTCTAAGCTTCCAAGCCATCCACTTCCACTGCTACTCTGGTCCAGATAGGTAATTTTGTTGCATGCCTTTCTGATTCTTGTTTAAAATAGGTAATTGATTCAGGAGTCACAAATCATATGACGGAGATCTTGAACAAAACAAGTACACTCAAGAACACGTGGAGAAAGTGGAAATAAGGAAGATGATGGAAAGAGAATAGAGAAAGGGATTTTACCATGAAGTATGGAGGATGGCATTTGATTAATTAGAAAATAGGCTGTGGAGATAGCATCAGCCCAAAATATTTTTTGCACTTTCATAGTAAACAAGAGAGTACGTGACACTTCCAACAAATGGTGATTTTTTCTTTTAGTAACTCCGTTCTGCTAAGGGGTAGTAAAACATGAAAACTGGTGTAAGATACTCTATTCTGCTAGATAAGAGGAAAATTGTGCAAAAGAGTGTTCTTTAGCATTGTCATTGGGCAAATTTTTAATGGAAGTATGAAACTGATTTTTGATTTTAGCATGAAAGGCACAAAAGATGTTGAATAATTTTGATCTATGTTTCATAAAATAAAGCTAAGTTATTCTGGAATAATCATCTACAAAAGTGACAAAATATCTGAAACCAATTTTAGATACTACAAGGTAATGATTCCAAATATCAGAATGAATTAATTCAAATAAGGATGCAACCTGCTTAATGACTTGAGAAACATAAGTGTCACGACACTGTATAGCAAATTGACATGACTCACATGACAAACTAGAAACAGGATGTAAACTAGGACACAATCTTTTCAGTGACTCCAAGGAAGGATGACCCAGTCGATATTAAAATTGTAATGGAGAAAGGTTGCAGCAGCTATTGGACGAGGAACCCAATTGCCAAGCACATACAACCCTTCAGACTCGTCCTTTACCAAAAATCCTCTTTGACGAAAGATATTGAAAAATGCAATGGTCAGGAAAGAAATAGACACCACAATTATATGTTCGGGTGAGTTGACCAACAGATAACAAATTAAAAGAAAATTTAGACAAACACAAAACATTGGACAAGGTAATATCTGAAGAGACATTAACAGAGCTACTCCCAACAATAGGAGTAGTGGACCCATCTACCAGAGTGACATAAGATGAATGAGTAAAAGGCTGAAATGACAGCAAATTACCTGAGGTTCCCGTCATATGATCTGTGGCCCCCGAATCAATTATCCATTTTGAATGAGAGTCAGAGAGACATGCAACAGAATTACCTGTTTGGATCAGGGTAGCAGCGGAAGTGGACACTGGGAAGCTTGAAACTGACTATACTAGGCAAACTCATCCTCAGTCATAGCAATCATATGGGTAGTGCCAAATCCAGAATTAGTGTCTGTAGAGCCAATATGAGTAGACTGGGATGATTGTGAGTATCTTCCCCTTTGTAATCTGGGACAATTTCTCTTATAATGCCCAAACTCGTGGCAGTAATGACATTCAATTTGACTAAGATTACCACTACATCCTCCTAACTTTGCTCGTAATCACTACGTCCTTTAGAATCTTTTCCTTGACCTTGACCACCTCTACAGCCACTTCGCCCTCCCCGTGAGGTAAAGCTTACTAAAGCAGAGAATTTAGATATAGATGGTGAAACATGTAGGTCTCTAGATACACGGAGAAGGTGAGAGTACACTCCCTTCACAGTCAGAGACTCAAATCCTGACAGAATTTGTTGGCGGGTTGTGCTCAATTCTAGAGGTAACATCGATAAAAAACACAAAGCCCTAAACTGTTCACGCTGACCCTGCATAGCTACAACATCACTGGAAATGGGCATGAGACTCTTCCACTATTCAAAGGTTCGATTAAACTTCCACTCTTCCATTTGGGATAAGGATTCCCTTTTCCATCCTGGCATAAGTCATACAGCTAAGTCAGGTTATCTTTTCCAGAATAAACTTCTTCCAAAAACTCTCATAACCCTTTAACAGTTTCACAATAATTGGTGTTGTCTTGAACGTCACTGTCTAGGGTATTAAAAATATGACCAAACAAGCGCTTATCCTCTAGTAACCATTGTAGTTTAGCAACACTAGTAAGAGGCATTTCAGTAAGATGATCCTGTTTTCCAAACTCACCAAGGAAGATGTCAATGGCTTTCTTCCAAGAGAGATATTGTCTCCCATCATTGTTTAACTTTTGATCAATAATCTTTGCTATAGTAGGAATGATTTCTGAGAACAAATCATTAGATTTTATTTCAACATCTTCAATGCCTTTAGGAAAACCAGGAAGAAGGTCGCCTTCTACTATGATATGGAATCACACAAGACCAAACAATGCTTCAAATCCACACTATCCAAAGACTTTCAAATCACAAAACCCACGCTCTGCAAGGTACAAATCACACAACCACTGCCGCAAAATTGTGCAAAATCGCCCAAAACAGGACCAGCTGCCGTAAAAACAACTCCACTGCCACCAGCAACACTCAGATGGCCACCAACGCCCACCGGCTGGTTGCTCCCTCTCCGACCCCAATCACTCCTCCTTTAGCTGATTTGAGGCTCACCACTGAGCCTCTTCTCTTGTGTGACGCAAAAAACAACTCCACCGCTGCTGACCGGTGCTTCTCCGGTCTCAAATTAGGCCGACACTTCCTCTTGGGGCTGGGTCATGCCACCCCGACACCGGCTATAGCACAAAATTGTGCTGCTCCTTCATGCACGATGTTGTGCACTGTTCATACACGACCTCAATCATGATTTCCTCAAATTTTCACTATTTTTGTGGCTGATTCAGCTACCTAAGGAAGTAAAACACGATTGCTGGTTAGAATCTGTGGTTGTTGGCTTGAAATTTGGGGTTAGGGTAAAAATTTGGGAATTAGGGTTTCAAAAAATGGGGAATTTAGTGAATTCTTAAGAATTTGGGAAATTGTGGCTCTGATACCATTTTAGAAAAAAATAAGTAAAGGAATTTGTGAAAATTGTACCCAAAATGGTTGCTAGCATGTGTATTTATACTTGAGTAAAAATACTACAAGAACAAGTACATTAGTATAAGAGCTCTAGTCTTGCTCTAGTACCAAGCCCATCAGACAGGCCCATTACTCAACTAACTTATTCTAACAATTGTTAAGTTGAAGTGCCCTTTCTGGTGTACTAGCTCCCTCCATAGACTCATCGCTTACTAGGGTTGGGAGAATGGGCGATAGGCTTGTTTTGGTTGGCCCAAAACATTTGGTTGCGTATTGGGTTGTCCAATTTAGATCAAAGTGTGCTGCCTCTTAACACCCCTCTCCCATCCTCGCTGCATATGTTTGCTGCTCTGAGTGATGAACTTCTTCAAGCAAGTTTGCCACATCTTCTCCAAGTTGAGAATTATTTCGAATTTTCCAATCTGTCTTGACTGCCATGGACCCTTGGAAACTTCTAGACGAAGCCTATAATCTATTGTTGGCCACAATGGTCCCTTGCAATGACTCCATGGAGATTAAAGTGGCTTGGCCCCGTGCTGCAATTGACAGAGCGCATTCCAATCTGTCCCCTTGTGTGACTGCTGGAATCGACAAAACTCCCTCCAATTGGTAGTTGGAGGCGGCACCCTTCTGCAGCTCTTTGTAGTGGTGTGCTTTGACTGCATCAATGCAGCTCCATTGTGATTGCGGAATTGCTCCATAGCCTCTTTCTTGAATTTCAGGCCTTGCTTTTCCAACACCGTTTCCTTCAATGTCACTTAGTTATTTTCTCCACTTGACATTTTCTCATTCACTTCTCTACAATTACTGCTCTCCTCACCCGTGTCTGTTGCCAGCAGTTTCTCCCCTGTATTAGTCTTGTTGCTGTCAGGGGACTCCTCCAAGACCACCAAAGTTGACTCTCCCACTTTTACCTTTTTTCCCCTCTAATCACAACTCATCTTCTCCAGGAGCCTCCCCATCTTCTCTAATATTTCTGACACTCTAGAATTATCCATCCTATGGATCTCAACAGCTCTGATACCAATTGGTTAGGAATACACTATCAAAAGGTTGATTACAAAGCAAATTGACCCCAAATGAGCTTGAAAGTTGAAAATACAGAAAAGGGGCAACCTCTACACTGAACAAGGCAGCTCTTTAGCATTTGACCGGCCAGTCTCTCTGTCACACTACCCAGAACTTGCCTACCTCTGCCTCACCCTCCTTGCTTTATTTATTCCTCTCTAACTAATTCCTCTACAGAATGCTACCCGAATATGCCCCCACCCACTCCTAGATGGCCATGTGGCCAGCCTTATATCATGAGTTGGGTCCTAGATGGTTATTAATTGCGCAGAATTGTGATGGCAATTGAGCATTATGCAGCGCAATGGGGTTTTGCGCAACAAAACCCCAATTGTGTTGTGCAGTGCTCGGAATGCTGCACAGCATTGCAAGCACTGCACAATTTTGCGCACAATTGTGCTGCATTGTGCACCACTTGTGTCTTTCTTGTTTGCACTGTCTTTTTGATGTTTTTAGGAGGATATCTTTTTATATGCTCTGCTCTTGTACTTCACTCTTTTCCTTCTCAAAATTTATTCCTTCTTCTACTCTAAAGAAAATACAAATAAAATCTATTGAATTTGACGTACCTTTTGTGTAATCTTAATTTGGGATGTCCCTCAGTCAAAGTTTAGGAGAGAATGCGGCAGGAAGCTAAAGCTTTAAGAAATGCACAAAGTTAAGAGATCAAATAATCTGAAGATACTACTTAACTTTGATGTTTGGGGTTAATAATAATATTTCTTTGGCCTCACTGTAACATAATTCTCTTAGGATTTTAGGATTATTATAGATTTAGTAAGCAGCTATTTAGTTAAATATATATTTTTGATTCTGGAGTTATTTTAGTAATTTCTCAGAGCATGACATTTAACATCAGTTTATATATAATATAATTAATATTGGGTTTCGTATGGGTTTTGTAGCTTTAGGAAGTCTAAATTCTCACGAGTTTATTTGATAGGCCAGGGATTGAGGGAATGAGTCCTGCAAATGTAACCAGCAGGCCCATAATTAAACCTGCCACGTGGGGGGTCTATGAGGGGAAGAAAAAGAGTGGGGTCCAAATGGAGAGAAAGGAGGCAGTTAGTGCTTTCTGCTAGTTTCCTTGCTTGGGGTGTAGGAGCTTCTAGCTCTGGGTAGGATGTTCCTCTGGGTATTTTCTTATTTCTGTATCGCTGTTATCAAGGGACTAACACACTGGTGTCTCTCAATTTTCCTATTCAATATAACAGTGCTTATTTTGGTTTAGCATCTCTTGAATCCCATTATTATTCCATTCATTTAAGTTATAGGAACTCTAATTAAACTGTTATAGTGCCTTTTTAGAACAACAGTCAATTTGATATTTCAGGGCTGATTGTTTAATTGACAGAGCCTTCAATTAGCTTTGCATATACTTAGTAGTGGATCCAAATTGTCAAGTGTGGGGGCAATTGCACCGACTATTGGCCCCCCAACATGTTACGTATTAGTCAGCCAGTTGTGTGATTGAAATTTAAAAAGGCAACTCAAAAGGCTATAGACTAACACTTCCAGTCAGTCTGTTATGTTATTGCTGCTTTTTATAGAACATCCTGGTTTGTGTACAAGGTTACCTATTAATGAGATAGATAATAAGGTGTGGGGTAGACGGTATAATAACCATTGTTTTAGTTGCGTGGAAGTCAGTACTGTTTTTGAGATATATGCTCGTGTTGTAGGCAAGACAGGTTATATCAGATCTGTTCAATTTATGTCCGGATGCATGGACTTGTACTCAAGTTGCTACAGAGGACATAGAACGGACAATTGAGAGTCTAGGTCTTCAAAGGAAAAGATCAATGATGTTACAGCGTTTCTCTCAGGAATATTTAAATGAAAGTTGGACCCATGTAACTCAGCTGCATGGTATTGGCAAGTATGTTAGATTTTGCTCTATTGTTTCTCCTGTTCTTTTCATTGTTTGCCCTAGGTAATGCTATTTGAGTTGATACTGAGTTTTTTCTCTTAATCAGGTATGCAGCTGATGCATATGCGATATTTTGCACAGGAAAATGGGATCGAGTGAGACCTACAGATCACATGCTGAATTATTATTGGAAATTTCTACACAATGCAAAGCATAAATTATGAAAGACTTGCTTTTGTGCACGATGATATGCTTTTTTGGCTCCGCTGTGTGCATGTTAAGTGGTGTAATCTTATCAACAAGCCAATGCACTTTGTTTTGCAGCTTTCCTTATCTCTTGTTAAAGAGGAGACTTTCTAAACTTGGGAGGCTGGTATCTAATTAGTAAATAACAGTTGCGCCTCCAAACTCTAGCCATTAGCATTGGTAGCAAATTATATTTATCCACCATATGTAGCTAAGATCACCTAATATTTGTTCCCTATCTTCTTTTATGGTAGAAATTTGCATACACCTAGTGTTTAATAAATCTTTCACTTGCGCCCCAGATGCGAAAATTTTTTTATGCACACACTGTTGGATAAGAGAAAAAAATTGCAGATATTGTCAGGTTAATGTTTTTAGATTTCTACTATTAATCCCCACTGTATATACAGTAGGCATTTATAGGGTAGGATACCTAGGATGTCAAATCCATAGAGAATTAATTTTACGGTCCAATTACTAAAATTTTCTTACTTTAGTTTTATTTGAGAAATCACTATGACTGAAATTCAATTAAAGCCCACAAATTAACTTCTAGGGAATGAATGCAAAGCGGTTCTGATGATATGAAGGATTCGGGAATTTACAATGTCCCTCGTATTCACAGTAGTTTATCTATTTGTGTTAATTAATTTGGTTAGGGTTATCAATACATTGGGCTAAGGTATCCATTTTTTTTCTCTAAAAGGTAATTAGTGCTATTCCTATCAATTCCAAGGACTATATTTTTGTGCCAACTGGATTTAGGGAATCAATTGGATTAAGCGCTTGAATAAATGATTGCCTATACAAATGCGGACATTCTTATCTTAAGTTGTATATATTCTCTTAGTCAATTAAACCTGTAACTCATTTATCTCTCTCAAGAATCAATTAATTCTTTCAAGACTTAATTGAAGGCGAAATCAACTAAGTAATAAAGTGGAGTAAAAGAATTAACCACATGATCAAAGATAGGGATAGCAAATGTTTCTGGTTGGGAGGGGATTCATAGTGATCAGGAAGGAGTGTTCCCTGTAGAGGCAGGGATGAGAAAAGAAATTACCAGGCTGAAATCTCACGGTTAGTGTTAGGGTAGGGGACAACAATTTCCACCTGCGGGGATTCCCCAAACTTGCAAAATACTAAAATGCCCTTCATGTTATTACCTAAATAAAATATAAATGGGGATAAGTTCCCAATTTTTCATTCACGTAACCCTCCGTATATTGATACTGTTAACATGACCCAATTCCAAATCTCTGCCCTCTTTATCTTGAACCTCTCTTCGTTACCGCCATTGACAATGGCTTCGATAGAAAATGTGCTGTGGTGTTGTAGCTGCCAGCAAGGAATCTTCTGGCAGCAATGTTTTCATGTCTCCTACTTGCAAAGTTGCAAGTTGTTACTCTTGTTGGGCTTTATCCCAAGGATGGGATGGAGGGACCAAGTGTGGATGAAGGATTTGTGCATTTTAGGCTTCAGAATTTGTAGGATCACTGTGGTCCCTCTGTTTTCATATTTAGGATAATTGCTAAAAACTATAGGGGGCAGAGAAAAGAAGTGGTCAAGTATTTTAATTTTTTTCTCAACTTTTTCTATGAAGCCCTTCGCCTCTCTGTTCTTACTTTGTTTTTCTACTTCTTTTGCCCCAATAATCCCTTTCAAATTTCTTTTGAGATTACATTTTTTTGTGCCTATGAATTTGGATCCTCATGGGGAATGGATACCTGTGGGATGGATGAGGGAATGAGCAAATTTTCCCTATTGGAGTTGGGGATGGGACAATTTTCACCATCGAAGTCAAATAACGGAGGGCACTCCTTGTCCTAGTGCCCGCCTGTTGCCATACCTGATCAAAGTATATTCCATTGCAAATTCTTAGTTAAAGATTTAGTTCATGTTCACCACTTTCCCAAGATTCATAAAAGAATTCATCATTCAATCAAGATTCTTGAAAAGATCTAAAGAAAGAACTACAATAAATCTCAGACAAGATTTGAAGACAATCCCTCCTCTTGATCTTGAATTGCTTGTTATTTTCTAAGATCTTGTTGATCATGGTCCAAACTCCTTCTCCAAAGCTTGGGCTTACCAACCTTTCCAATTGTTACACCTATCTTGCTAGAATCTTTGAGACACATGGAGCAATTCGAAGATCCAACACATGCAGAAGAAGCACTTGTTGAAAACTTCATAATTAACACCAATCACGTTAACAACCATAATGGATAAGAGACTATGGCTGTGGGACGTGGGTGGTTATTGGGTGGGTAGTTATTGGGAAAAATCAAAGAGTGGGGTCATAGTTATAACTTAAAGTCATGCATGTAGGACACGTAGACATATTTTAGTTTATTTTTGTATTTCTTGTTTCTTCTCGTAGTTGTGTTATATCCACATTCTTACATCCACTCTTTACTTACAATTCATGATGTGGCTAAAAACTAACCATTGATTCTCATTTTTACACTTTCATCTCTTGGTCTAAATATATGCCACATAACCTACGTGACACATAGCTTTACCATTTCCGTTCTTCTCGTAGGCTTGCATGTGGGGTATATATATCATGTACTATGTTTACATGATTATGAATGAAGTTGAAGAAGTCTTTTTCTTTCCTTATATCTCTGAGAGTTAGTATTTACTTAAAAAACACATCTTAGTTCATAATATTGATGCTTTTGTTGAGAGAACACTATAAAGGTACAAAAATTGGTCAATGAATTTGCCGATTTTAATGCAAAGGCTAGGAAGCAGTTAGGGGAACAATTCAAACAAAATGGCTAAATTGGCTAGGAATTACTAACTGATCCAAACATACCCAAACATACATGCAAATTTTGATTGGAGATTGGAGGAACTCCAACAACAAAGACTGCAAATTGAACAAGTTGTCTTACACCCACCTCTTACACAAATCCTCTATTCACTCAGGTGGGGGAAAATTTAGGAAATCTAAGCTTAGTCAAATTTGAAGTTCTTAAATTTGATTGAATTAATCCCAATAATTGGATTTATAGGATGGAACTCTTCTTCAATTTAAATAATATACTAAAAGCATCGTGGGTACAAATTGTTAGCTTTTATATGGAAGGCGATGCAATACCTTGACATCAGTGAATGGGCACTCACAATTTATTTGGTTCTTGGCAAGATTTCAAGGTGGCCTTGTGGGGGAGGTTTGGGAACTTTGCCTATGATGATACGATTGGGATCTTATCAAAATTAACCTAGACCAAAACCCTCGTAGAACACAAAAGGCCTTTGAAAGCTTATTGACCCAAGTTATAGGCAGTATGGATCATACTTTGCATATCAAATTTTATATTTTAGGTTTAAGACCAAATTTACAAAGGGTGTTGCAATTGAATTGGCCAGCCATTAAACCAAGCCTTTGAATTAGCTGTAACTCATGATGCCCATAGCATCGATCTACTGTCTACCCTAAAACCATTGCCAACCAACACCACCTTGAGGACCAATAATGTTATTCCCACATTCTTATCTTCACATTTCATCCATTCTTCTCTCACTTTCTTCTCATCACACTTTTGTCTCTCCTTGTTCTTGTGATATAGTAATGTTTTTGATTCACCCATGTCATAAGACATGGGTGAAATGTGGAAATAGAAACATGGACGAAACATTACTGCTTGAGGACAAAGTGAGTTTTCATGGGTAAGGGTGTTACTCCTATCTCGCAAGACTCTTCATGACACTGTAGTAGTTTGAAGATCCAACACATGCAAAAGAATCACTTGTTGAAAGCTCCATAATTAAGAAGCCCTCTCACCAAGCACGTCAACAACCATAATGGATTAGAGACCTATACAAGCTCGCCACCTCAAACTAGCCCTTTTTGGCCCAAACTGGCCTCTTGCTTAAATAGTATATGTTTCCAGTCGTGGATGGCTCTTAGCATGACTTAGACTTCCTTAAGGTTTTGACATTTGTCAAGCTCCAAGCTTGGTTGGTTTTCCAAGAAAAACACCAAGATTTTCATGATTCACCTACATGCATAGGAACACACCTTTAGTGTATTATTTGATTTAACGGTGATATTAACCTCAATAAATATCAATAATTGACCAAAGAATTAATACGAAAAGGGTATACAATGATTGAAATTCAACTTAACAAATATCCCAAACTTAATTCTTTAATTATCCCAAATAAAAGAAATGAAAAGAAACAAGTGAAGATTAATTTCATGTCTCTATCCTATACTACCCAAATAATGAATTAGAACATCCTTAGAGAAAGAATAAGAAATCAAGTGAGCATCTAGTCAAGGAAACTCAATTCCAAGGTTAATTGAATCCATCCATGCAATTCAACTTAGTAATAGTTTAGCCAAAATAAAAATCAATGCAAGTACTTGGTTAGGATCATGCATGCCTGTAGCTATTCTCTAGGCTCTAGCTCTCTAGATACTTTATTGACATATTTTTCATGAATTCTATTCACAATAGTAGAAAACAATGCTAAAATGGATCACTAGAATTTTATTAGACTTGTATTGTATGGCAAGGTGAAATTACTATGAAGGAAAAAGGTAAATTAAGAAGAGAGCACACTACATGGAAAATGCTAGAGCTCATGCCATAATTTCCTTTCTTTCAATTTTTTTTCTTTACTGTCTCTCTTGTCTTTGCTAGAATTTTTAGCCTTTTGTTTTCTTATCACACTTTCCATAGCTTGTCATATTTAGGTTGACAATTTCAACCCATTACTTTAGCTTTTTTTTATTTTTATTTTTTATAACATCTTTTTTCTTTTCTTTGCTTTGCAAAAAACAAAAATTTCCAAAACCTTTATCTATTTTTTTTTCTTTTTCTCTAACCTTTCATCACTTGAATTCTCTTACACAAGGTAAGGCATGGTTTGGAAGGTAAGATACTGCTTGGTTAAAGAAAAGACAATGAATGTGGTCATGCCATTCTATAACAAGCTCAAATAAGCAACTCATGATAGCATGATATCAAGGATGGTTCCAAAGACTCAAATAATCCAAAAATAGTTAAATTTATCTCTAATCTAGCATGTAATTTATACATTTGCCTCAAGATAATTCGAGCAAGTTCTAGAGTATTAATTCCTCACTCACTCTTCTCATTAACACTCATTTAGCTCAAATACTCTTTCACCAAGAAGAAGCATGTCTACTTGATTATAGCTAAGCATACACATCTAAGTCATGCATGAGTTAAGATAAAATTAGCATGAGAATTAAAGGTTCACCTGAAAGACAACTTCTTTCTTTTCATAATTAGACATGATTGAAAACATCTTGGAAGCAAGGAAAACAATTAACACAAAACTATCTCCCTTTTAACCTCTTGGGCGGTACTATTTCTTCTATTCAAAACTAGCAAAATTTTCAGGTAATTCTTCCCCCAAACATAGTTGCAACATTGTCCTCAATGTTAGTAACACTACCAAAAAAATTGTGATTTATTGACACATATATTCATTCGAAATTAGTAAATCTATATATATCAATAACTATTAATTATTGATGGATTTTCAAGGGACAATGGTTCATCAATAATCATGATGCTGCTGAACTTTTTGACGGAAAGGCTATCTGTGAAAAACAAAATGTTTGTTGATAATAAATTCATGACCGACCAAAGGAATCCATGGATTAAGTATTTATTACTGACAAAACTTACATATTTTGTGAGAAATAATCCCTTAGTGATATTCATGACCACCCCAAAAAGATTTACAAGTTAAGTATTTTTCATTGATGAAAATAAAATTTATTAGAAGGATAATAACTCAATAACTAATATATAGTTTGTTGCTATGAGATTAATATCAAGGAATTATCTCTTGGTAAAAACTAAAAAATCTTAATTAAATGTATTTTTAAATTTTTTTACATATTAAAATTAAAAGCATATTTAAAATATCATTTAAATGTTGTAAAAATTTAAATAAAAGATATTAGATGTAAAAGTTAAATTATATTAAAAAAAAATGAAAAGTATACAATTTATCCAATAAATAAATTATACAAATACAAAATCATCTAATACAAAAAATTCCTAAAAAATGATAAAAATCAATGATAATTGCTATCATCCTAGGTCTTCTTGGAGTTGTACTAGTGCTTGCCTTCTCCAAGATCATGATGCAGCAATAGTGGTAGTGTCAACAGCTATGGCAATGACAGCCAAGTGAATGACGCACACCTATGATGATTGTCCTCTCTATATCGTCAACCTTGGCCATGAACTGTGCCTTCAATGTTTGTGAGAGTACCGTTGAACTCAACCTTCAACTCTTCTCTCAAGTTTGCTTCTTGTGTCTCCATGCTTTCTAGGGATAGGTCCTACAATCTAGACCCTAAGGTAGAGTAATCATTGTTTAATGACAATTGTGAGCCCATGTGACTACCTTGGGAGCTTTGATCAGCTACTTCGTGTAGACACTCAATTTTGTCTAGCTCACTTTAAAAATCACAAACCCAAAATTAAAACCCAATCCAAGAAAAATTGAAAAATGAAAATAAAACTAAAAATCAGAAAAAATGAAAATAAAACCAAAAATAAAAAAAATGAAGATAATTCAGAAAAATAAAGATAATTCCAAGAAAAATCAAAAAAATAAAGATAATCCAAGAAAGATAAGAAAATGAAGATAAATCCAAGAAAATAAGAAAAATAAAACCAAAAATCAGAAAAATGGAGATAAATCCAAGAAATAAAAGATAACAAAGAAATAAAAGAAAATATAAAAGATAAAAATCTGAAATCCAAAAAGATAAATAAAAAATGTTAGATAAATAAAAGATAAGAAGATGAAGTATAAAAGAATTAGGAATCAAGTGTAAAATCAAAAAACAAACTCTAAACTCAGAAAATATATAAAAACCATTCACATGCACTTGAAACAAGGCACTGCACTCTTGAGCTACACACCACGGCACCCACTGAACCTCAGTACCTAAACTAAGAAAGCTTACAGCCAAGAGAAGTTATAGAATAAAAAACTAGCACCTTCTCACCAAAACGACAACTCCAAGCTTCCTCACCCTCACCCAGATGACATCTTTCAATTCTCTCCTCTCACAGTTTCAATCCTTCACACAGCCACTTCACTAACTCAACAGAATCGGTGCTCCTCATTCAAGAATCCCATCGTGAAGTTGCAAAATCCCTGTGAGGCTGCAAAACCTCCGTCGCTGGCACAGTAAAGAACCAGATCGCGCCTCTACTGTCACTTCTGAAGAACCCATTTGTCACTCAACACTACTCTCACTTGTTTGGCCGCTATTCAATCTCAATCACTTGGTTTAGACTTGTTCTTGTTGCTCAGCTTCACCGTCTCTGTTGTAGCATCCTCGCTCAGCTTCACCGTCTTTGTTTGTCCTTGCTTGCTGGAAGTTCTGTCACCGCACTTCGTTCATTCTCCGATCCTTCTTCACCACGGAACTCACTTGAATCTCCTTCTAAGGTATGGTTACTTGAGTCTTTGGGTTGCTGTCTTGACTTTTGGTCATAAGTTGTATTATGCAGTTTTGCAATTTCTTGATCATTCTTGTTTGGAATTTCACGATGATTGATAGTTTTTTTTTGTTTTGTGAAAACAAGATTAATTTTATACTTCTAAATTCATATTAGACTGAAATTTGTTACATTTCTCTTGAATTAAATTGATGTGATCTGAATATTTTTTTAATCTTAGGAAAATCTAAAGTTGGTCTAATCATCATGAAATATTAGTTGTTAGAGAAATCTTATGGGTTATTTTGATTTTGGTAACTATGAATTACAAACATGTTTCAACATGATTGTGTATTTGGAGCTTTGGTATTAGAATCTATATTTTTTAAGCACAATATAGAGACTTAAGAAGATAGCACATACACATAATTTTATTATTTTTGAGATTTTTTTCAAAAATATTTTTAAAACCCCGGCCTGGAATAGAAAGGTGATTTTTCCAAAATTATTTTTAAAATCCCGGCCTGGAATAGAAAGGGAATTTTTCTAAAATTATTTTTAAAACCCTGGACTAGAATAAGAAGGGGACTTTTTCCTTAAAATTATTTTAAATCCCGATCCAGAATGGGCAAGTATTATTTTCAAAAAAATCTTTAGACCAACATAAATTAATTAAGATAAATTAATTAGATCATTTTTGGTACCAAAAGGGCGTTTAGGGTGCTAACACCTTCCCTAAAACGTAAGCAACCCCTGAACCCAATTTCTGAAAACATAGACCATTTTAATTAGGTGTCTAATCTCACCTTTGAATAATTTAGATCGGTGATGACTCCAAAACCAAAATTTTAGGGTCCACAGCTTGGCGACTCCACTGGGAACATTAGAGGGTTTAGCCAATTTAAAATGATCTTATTAATTTCTTGATTGATTTGTTGGTTTTATTTGTTTTGGTGGAGATGACAAAATAAAAGGTACGCTTACTAGCTCCTAGTGTTTTGGGTGTTTAAATTTTGTACCTATTTATTTATTTTTCTATATGTATATATTTGTGTGTGATTCTTTTTGTAGGTTTGGGATATGTTTCCCCGCATACACTTCCACTCTCACCATGCACTAGAAGAACAAAGGGAAGGTCATGACCCCTGTGCCCTATGCTCAGGCCATATAGGATACCTTGTAGGTTAGAGAGGTGTAGTAAGGTTAACCTTCGAGAGACCTTCGGTGTAGGAAACATAGAACCTACCCTTTCATTATTAATATCCTTCGAATTATCCTTTGTAAGGGAGACTTTTGGCCTAAACCTATGTGAGTGGACAGGGACCTTGAACATGCCATAAATTAGGCACGATGGGGAATATCCTATTAATTGTTAAATTATCTTATCATAATCATGCATGTCTCCATTTCCATCATTTTTCTTAAAAAATGCACACTGAAAATCATAGGGTATTAGAATAATCATCTTCATTTTCTATTTTTTAACATTTTCCTTTCCATTTTGCATTTAAACAATAGGATTTTCAAAAGTTAATTTTTACATGGCTACATCATCTATTGGGGCCCTTGTTATCACTCAAGATCAAGCTAGGGGATCCCAAGAGGAACTTCAAAAGAAATTTGGAGATTGCGTGCCTCAAGACTTAGTTCCTGATCTCCCAGAAATTGGAAAAATTATTTTCGATTAGCATGAGTTATCATGACTCAAACAAATTTGGAAGGATACAACAAATAAAGCAGCTTTTCAAACCAAATTTGGCCATCTAGCATATTTACTATCTGTACTAGTTAATGAGTCACTACTCAAGGCTTTGATATTTTTCTAGGATCTTGACTATAGGGTATTCTCCTTTGGGAATATGGACTTAACTGCTACTATAGAAGAATATGGAGCCATCTTGAAGGTTCCACCCAATTTGGCATGAAGAGCGTATTCTTATAATCCTAAGACAATTGTCAATAGACAGTTAGCCGGATTAACAGGGGATAAGTCCACTGATTTCGATAAGATCCTCTGTAACAAAGGGGGAAAGCAATGTCTTCCTATTGATTTTCTTCTATCAGTTGTAGAAAGCCATATCAACACTGAGAAAGGCTTTGACATGCTTGCCCTGGCTATATATGGTATGCTTCTTTATCCAAGGGTAGAAGGTTATATTGACAGCCAGGTGGTACTTTTATTTTCTGAAGTAAAGTATGGAGCTTATCCAATTCCTCCAATTCTAGCAGAGACTTTCGCACACTATGTTATTTGAGGAAGAAAGGAAAAGGTTGTTTTGTTGCATGCGCACAGCTACTAACAATATGGGCATTTAGCCATCTCCCACATATGAGCAATTTGGGGTATCCACAGGTGAAATTGTCTTGAGATTACAACACAGCAAGGAATACCCCGCATGAATTTTCTCAGCTCTCATGGCCTAAGTATAGACCTACCCAAAATCAATGGATCCAAGTACTCACAGACCTGGGAGAAGTAAAATGGAAGGCATCCTAGATGCTAGTAGTTCCAACACTCTATAGTTGTGGTGATAAGCCATGGGTCCCTCTCAACGGCCCTTGGGTAGTAATGGGATATTCTCCCTCTATGGTGAGAAGACAATTTGTGGGCATCCAAGTACATACTAGCGACACTTGGGTTACAATCTCTAGACGTAACTTATAGTGATAATCCCACCAGCATGAAGAATGGAGAAGCTAAAGCCTCTTGGAAGAATATTTACTTCATAGAAGGCTTGGGGGACAATAGAGAAGCAACCACTGAAGAATACTCCATATGGCAAAGCAAAAGAGGAAGGGGTTTTGTACCCCCGGTGCCCATTGTTCCCACATTATCCGTTCAAGAAGCCAAGAACTTGCATGTTGAAGTTTCACATGCTCAACTCGAGCCAGAGACAATAGAAAAACAAACTTATTTGAAATTACAAGAAGAATACAACCTACTGCATGCAAGCATCCGAAAGCAGGAGGAAGAGTGGAAGAATAAAGAAAAATGCCTAACAACTCAGAATAAGTGATATGCTGCAAGAATAGAATCCTTAGAGAGGAAAATTGCCGCAGATAAAAAAGTTGAAAAAGAAGGTGCCGTATGGTCTAGAAAAGAGTACAGGAACCTTAAAAGCAGGTTGGAAAGGGCAACAAAGAGATATAAATAAGCTGAAGAGGATTTGAATGACATCTGAGATGTCTTGTGGGAAGATAATAAAGAACTAGAAATTGAAGTCTCAAGGCTAAAAGAAGAAAATCAAGTCCTAACAATGGAGGTAGCTAAGCTTTAAAAGGAAAACAAGGAGCTAAGAGGTACCCAAGTCACTCAAGTACAATCCATCCATGAATTAGAAAATATGAAGGCATAGTTAATTGCCTACATCAGGGACAGTGAAAACCGACATGAGATGAAAGTACAAGGTCTCCTCAATTAGTTAAAGGATGTCCTATATATACAAAGGAGAATGCAAATCTCTGAAGATGAATGCTTAAGGCTAGAAGGAATTATAATGCAGATGGAATGAGCACACCGAGAGGAGATGCGGCAATTGGCTACCATGCTAGATGCAACTTATTACAAGATAGAACTGATCCTTAATAGAAATCTATATGAAAGGATCGCTCGGGCACTCTAAATGGAGAGAATAGGGATAGCTAAAAGAGCTAAACAGTGGATAAGTGAGATTGAAAAGACAGCGATGCCGAAAGGCCAAGTTGAGAATTTTTATTGGGCCCTACGTGAAGATTTGAAAAAACTTGGGAAACCTCCTAGTGTGAACCCTGATGGAAAGCAAGGCCCAGCAAATTATGCCTAGCCTATTTTAATTTATTTTTCTTTTCTTAATTGATGTAATTAAAGATTCTTTTATAATAATAAAGTTTATAGTCTTTTGATTCAATAATTTATTTTAACTTGCATCTCATTCATATCATGCATATCATTATCTCCTAGCACATGTAAATAATTTATTTTCTAAAAATTTTAAAAGGAAACCACAGCTCCTACAACGCGATCTCAGTCAAAGCTCATGGCAGAATAAAGGCAAGAAAAGTTTGTTGAAGAACTACATGCAGAAATTGGGAGTCTCAAAGCACAATTAGCTCGACTGATCGAGCTTCTCATGTCCAAGGAGAATATGCAAAACGAGTCCCCGCAAGGCCCAGCAACCTAGCAACCGCAAAACCAAGTAGACCACAATTAGCCATATATTGTAGAAACAGAAACAAGCTTAGTCCTAGACTTTGATAAGTTAGAGGAGCAAGAAAAGTTGAAGAAATCCACTGAAGAAGCACTGATCCGAGAAAAGTATGAGTTGTTGGAAGCTAGGATGAGGAAAATGGAGGTGTTCACTGATGAAGATGTCTTAGATGTTCATGAGATTGGATTGGTACCTAATGTTGTTATACCCCTAAAATTTAAGGTACCAGAATTCAAGAAGTATGATGGAACATCTTGCCCTAGGGCACACATCTTTATGTACATCCAAAAAATGGCAGCTTATGCTAACAATGAGAAACTTTTGATCCATATCTTTCAAGAGAGCTTAGTCGATGGGGCTACAGAATGGTATATGAGCCTTGATTGTTATTCTATCCATACATGGAAAGATTTGGCAGAAGCTTTCACGAGACATTATAAGTACAACTAGAACACAGCCCCTGATAGATTCCAAATCCAGAACATGGCAAAGGAGGATGGTGAATTCTTCAAGGCCTATGCTCAACGATGGAGGGATGTGACACTAAGGGTACAACCACCTCTTTCTGATAAGGAGATGGTCACCATATTCCTAAGCACTTTGACATATCCCTTTTATGGGAAAATGGTGGGATTCGCTAACATGAGCTTCGCAACCTGGTAGAAACCGGAGAAAGGATTAAGCTAGGGATAAAAGCTGGTAAGATGGGAAGATCCTTGGCAAGCAATCCATCACAAAGGAGGCCTCAACCCAATAATAAAAAGAAAAAGGAAGTCTATTATGTGGATTACCACAATAAGGGGAGAGGTAAAGTGAAAAATCTTGATAACAATCAACACGCTTGCCAAGTGTCTTATGCATCGATAATGAGCACCGTGGCACCTCGAACCACCATTACCTCATCTCCCTATCAGAACACACCTCAGCAGCCTATCCAGTATCAACCATATCAACAAGTACAGCCAGTGCAACCTCAGCTTAGGCCACAAGCTCAGGCTAACTGCAAAAAACAACAAAACGATCAAAAGTACCAAAAATTTGATCCTATCCCAATATTGTATTCACAATTATTACCGCTGCTACTACAGAATAATTTAGTGACATTGAGCCCTATTCGCCCACTCCAACCTCTGTACCCTACATGGTACAATGAGAACTTGACTTGTGATTACTACGCAGGGGCAAAAGGGCATACAATAGATAATTGCACTACTTTCAAGAGGAAAGTACAAGCCGTAATTGATGCTAAGCGGTTGACATTCAAACAGGTAGCTCCGGGGCCAGATGTAGATAGAAACCCCCTTCCTAATCATAATTCAAGTGTGAATGCTACCTTTGAGGGGATGTTGCCTACTTTTAAGAATTTTGTGTCAGAAATCAAGACTCCATTAAAGACTATATTCCACATCCTAGTCGAATATGGAGTGATAAAAATTGAAAGGGGGACATCTATAGAATCTGGATGTGAATTTCATAGAGAAGCCTCAGATCATGAGATAGAAGAGTGTGAATCATTTAAGGGCTTACTTCAGTGGTTGTTGGATGATGGCATGTTACAAGTTGGAGAAAATTCCAAGTTTGTAAACATGGTTCACGCCTCTTCGAGTAAGCAGAAGCCACTAGCTATTCAGTATGAAAGAAAGCTACCTCAAACTAAAATACTAGAACCATTCGTAGCTAGTAGCATAGTTGACAAGGTGGGAGCCCTACTGGACTCATGAAGTGACTAACAATTACAGCACTGACCCCATTTCCATACAAAAGTGGCAAGGCAGTTCCGTGGATTTATAATTATAAGGGGACTCCAGAGGAATCTAATCCACAAGTCACTAATATCTCAGGTATTTCTGGAGTAACAAGAAGTGGATGATGCTATCTCCCAAAGAAAGGAGTCAGAAAGGCAATTGAACATGATGGGGCAAAGAAACCAGGAAAAGATGATGAGAAAAAGGATGAGACACTAGAAAATACTAGGGCAATCGAGCCTAGAGGGACCGAAGTGGAAAATGACCCCAACAAAGGTGATTTTGCTGAAGATGAAAAGTCTGCACTAATTAAAAGATCGGTGACTGAAGAGGAAGCTAGCAAGTTCCTTAGACTCATTCGCCAAAGTGAGTATAAGGTGATTGAGCAGTTAAAGAGAACGCCAGCAAGAATCTCGCTGCTATCCTTATTCCTGCATTCTGAGCCATATAGAAAGGCTCTAATGAAGGTTTTGAATGAAGCTCATGTTGACAAGGATATCTCCACAGAGGCAATTAATAGTGTGGTAGGAAACATCCTAGCCCACAATTACTTGTCATTTTCTAAAGAAGAGTTCCCTCTTGAGGGGCGCAGACACAACAAGGCTTTGCGTATTTCTGCTAAATGCAAAGGCCATGATCTAGCTAATGTCCTGATTGATAATGGCTCTGCATTAAACATTTTGCCAGAATTTACTTTAAGAAGATGGGACATTGATTAGGATCTTCTAAGGCCCAGCACTATTGTTGTAAGAGCATTCGATGGGACCCAGAGTGAAGTACTAGGTGAGATTGAGCTTCCAATACAAGTTGGCCCATGCCACTTTGAAGTTACTTTCCAAGTCATGAAAGTAAATCTTCCTTATAGTTGTCTTTTGGGGAGACCTTGGATTCATTCAGCAAGGCCAATTCCCTCATCTCTCCACCAAAAGGTAAAACTACTCCATAAAGGGAAGCTGGTAGAAATTTTTACTGAGGAAGACTTGTTGGTGTCTAGGCCATCATCATTTTCATACATTGCAGTAGAATCTAAGATAGGAACTTCCTTTTAGACCTTTGAGATTGTAAACGTAGAATTTATAAAGGAAAGAAAACTACTATCGACACCGCATTTTTCTGAAGCTGCCTTGATGACAGGCAAGATGCTCAAAAGAGATGGCTACATCCCTGCAAAGGGACTGGGGAGCTCGAGGGAAGGCATGAAGGAGCTACCAAAGTTGCCAAAAAATGAAGGGACATATGGCTTGGGGTTTAAACTCACAAGGCCAGAATGGCTTGGGTAAGGAAAGAAAGAAGGTTAGCTCATTTAGAGGTCCGAGTCACAGAGATAGGGAAATTAGTTATTGAGGACCTCTACAAGACCTTCATCAGTGCAGGTCTTTGGTCCCCAAATCAAGTTGCTGCTCTTAAGGAAGGAAGCCCTATAGAAGAAGGGATTGAACTAGTCACGCCATGTATTCCAGGGAGCAAGCCAGGCAATTAGGCCATTAAGCTGATTCCTATTATTTTTAGTCTAAAAGACATGTAATTCTCAATCTTCACCATCTATGGATTGCCTAAGACCTAGATTGGATTTGTATGGGCTTGCTTTGTTTACTTGTTTCAAATATATGATTAATAAAATACATTTCCTTTTTCCAAAATGACTTCATTTCTACCATTATCATTGATAGCATACATCATATCGTCCATAACATAAACAAACCATGACAAATACTCAAAATAATAATCCAGGTTAAATGATGAAGAAAATACTAGAGAAGATTATGCTGACTTCCCAAGTCTGGACTTCGAACGTTTGATCAATTGCACAATCGATGAAGAAGAGGAAGGAGAAGACTGGGAACTATCACCTGAACTGCAAAGAATGATTGAACAAGAAGAAAAAGGGATCAAGCCCAATGAAGAGTTAATCGAAGTAATAAATCTAGGAATGGATGAAGACAAAAAAGAAATTAAGATAAGGGCACAAATGGCTGATCAAGAAAAGGAAGCGATGGTTTTACTACTAAGAGAATATCGTGACGTATTGGCTTGGTCTTACCAAGATATGCTAGGATTGAATACGAACATCGTAGTCCATCACTTACCAATAAAGCCTTAGTTCAAGCCCATTAAGCAAAAACTAAGGCGAATGAAACCAAATCTACTATTGAAGATCAAGGAGGAAGTCATAAAATTGCTTGATGCTGGTTTCATCGAAGTAGCTAAATATCCAAAATGGATAGCCAATATTGTGCTTGTACCAAAGAAAGATGGCAAGATCCGAGTATGTGTGGACTATCGAGATCTGAACAAAGTGAGTCCAAAAGACAATTTCCCACTTCCTCACATTGACGTACTAGTGGATAATACTACAAGGAACTCTATTTTCTCATTTATGGACGGGTTTTCAGGGTACAATCAAATTAAATTGGCTCCTGAGGATAAAGAAAAGACAATGTTCATCACTTTGTAGGGAACCTTCTACTATAGAGTGATGTCATTTGGACTAAAGAACGCTGGGGCAACATACCAAAGAGCAATGGCCTTGTTTCATGATATGATGCATAAGGAAATAGAGATGTATGTCGATGACATCATCGCCAAATCAAAATCTGAAAGAAAACATTTGATACACCTTAAAAGGCTCTTTGATCATTTTGAGAAAGTATCAGCTTAAGTTGAACCTAGCAAAATGCACATTTGGTGTAAGATCAGAAAAATTGCTAGGATACATGGTAAGCCAGAGAGGGATCAAGGTGGACCTGATAAAGTCAAAGCCATTATAGACATGCCTCCACCCAAAATAGAGAAAGAAGTTCGGGGTTTTTTGGGGAGAATAAACTATATTGCGAGATTCATCTCCCAATTGACAGCCACCTGTGAGCCAATCTTTAAGCTCCTTCGCAAAAATTAGGAGGCTAAGTGGGATGAAGGATGCCAAGAAGCATTTGATAAGATCAAGCAATACCTTCAAAACCCACCAATTTTGGTCCCACCAATACCAAGAAAACTATTGCTAATGTATATGACTGTGCATGAAGAGTCAATGGGATGTATGCTGGGACAGCATGATGAAACTGGAAAAAAGGAACAAGTGATTTATTACCTCAATAAAAAGTTCACTAAGTACGAGTCAAAGTACTCAATGCTTGAAAAAACATGCTGTGCCTTGGCATGGGCAGCTCATCGCCTCAAATAGTATATGATACATCATACCACGCTGCTAATTTCAAAGATGGATCCAATTAAATACCTCTTTGAAAAACCTACTTTAATAGGGAGAATTGCAAGGTGGCATATGTTGCTGTCTGAGTATGATATCCATTATGTTCTGCAAAAGGCAATAAAGGGATGTATAATCGCCGATCACTTGGCAGAGAATCCTATTCTAGACTAGGAACTTGATCAGTTCGAATTCCCTGATGAAAATATCATGACACTCTCGGCAATTGATAAAATAACTAAAGAAAAAAGATGGTCCCTACTGTTTGATGGAGCATCCAACATACTAGGGCATGGAATTAGGGCAGTCTTAATATCTCCTGAAAAGAAATGCTACCCCATGACCACCAAGTTATACTTTGAATGTACAAACAATGTGGTTGAATATGAGGCCTGTGCCATGGGTGTTGAAGTAGCCCTAAGTTATCAAGTCGATCTATTGGATGTATACGGAGACTCGACATTAGTAATTCACCAATTGAAAGGGGAATGGGAGACTAGAGATTCCAAGTTGATCCCTTATTAGGAACACATTGTTAGGCTAGCGAAACAGTTTAAAGACATTAACTTCAATCATGTGTCCAGAGAAGAGAACCAAATGGCAGATGGCTTAGCAACGTTGTTGTCTATGTATCCCATAATGAACGACCAAAAATCTGCATGAGAAAACTAGAATCCTCTGCATATTGTGTAGTTGTTAGGGAAGAATCTGATGGAGAACCATGGTATAAAGATATTAAACAATTTATCAAAACTAGGGCGTATCCCACTGGGGCATCAAAAAATGACAAAAGAACTCTAAGGAGACTAGCAATGGGTTTCTTTCTTAGTGATGAAATCCTTTACAAAAGAAATTATGATATAGTGCTTTTGAGATGCATTGAAGTTAAAGAAGTACAAAAGATGATACAAAAAATTCATGAAGGGGTGTGTAGGACACACATCAATGGGCATGCTATGGCTAGAAAAGTCCTAAGAGTAGGATACTACTAGCCAACTATGGAAACAGACTGCATTAATTATGTCAGGAAATGCCATAAATGTCAAGCCTATGCAGACAAGATCCACGCATCTCCTTCAGTACTCAATGTGCTAGCTTCACCATGGCCATTTGCAATGTGGGGCATGGATGTGATTGGGCCAATTGAACCTAAGGCCTCCAACAGTCATCGCTTCATCTTAGTAGCGATTAACTATTTCACAAAGTGGGTGGAAGCCACTTCATATAGCAGTGTGACAAAGAATGTGGTTCTAAGGTTCCTTAAAAGGGAGATCATATGCAGATACGGCCTTCTAGAAAGGATCATCACTGATAATGCCAGTAATCTCAACAGTAAGATGATGAAAGAATTATGCAAGAGATTCAAGATAGTTCATCACAACTCAACCCTGTATCGCCCAAAAATGAATGGCGCGGTAGAGGCAACAAATAAAAATATCAAAAAAATTATAGAAAAGATGACTATCACTTATAGAGATTGGCATGAGCTTTTTCCCTTTGCCCCTATGGATATCGCACATCGGTTAGAACTTCAATTGGGCCAAAACCATTTTCCTTGGTATATGGAATGGAGGCAGTTTTACCATTTGAAGTAGAATGGGTTCGAATGCGGTATGAGCAACTAAACCTAGTAGAAGGAAAAAGGTTGGCAGCTTTGTCTCATGGGCGACTCTATTAAAAAAGGATGATGAGAGCCCATGGCAAGAAAGTCCACCAAAGGCGATTTTATGAAGGAGATTTGGTGTTAAGAAGGATCTTGCCAATCACGAAGGACAACCATGGCAAATGGTCCCCAAACTATGAAGGACCTTATGTAGTAAAAAAGGCATTTTTGGCAGGGCATTAATCCTTGCAGACATGGATGGTGATGAGCTCCCAAATCCAATAAATGCAGATGCTGTCAAGAAATATTATGCATAATGGACTAAGAGTCTAGACTTGTGATTAGGCATAGTTGTATCTAGTATTATTTTTGAAATATCCAATTACCCTCACTAAAAATCCCTTTTCAATCATACTGTGCCTTGTACTTTGTCCTTTGTTTATCAGAACCCTAAAAAGGGATGTAAAACCTAGATTTTTATCAATAAAAGCTTACCTTCTTTCATCTATCCTAATTATTTGTATCTTTCTTGCATTTTGTTATAAACATGTATTTGAAACATGATAAACAGGTAAAAATCAAATATGTAGTGTTGGAGAATTACATGTTTTAAATTCTAACAACTAAGAAGGAAAAGGTGTGGATTGATCTAGATGCTTGAGACTAAGCTTCTTTGGCAAAGAACTCCTCAAGATGATAATGACAAGACTCCACAAAGAAAAAAGAAACAAACAAAAAGTGCCTCACCTATAGAGCAAACACTAGAAAGATGCTACATGTTCCGAATGCTATTCTTCCCATTGAGATCACGATTGAGGAAGCAAGTTAGAGCCATGAAAATCCTTAATTAATAAAATCATTGAGCTACATGAATATGCATCTGCATCCCTATATGAATATAAGTCCAACTTAGAATGTTTTTCTCAAGATTTCTTTAGGTAAATCATCCGAGAATGACTTGCTCTAGGTTGTCAACTTTTCTTGGAACAAGTTTCTCCAAGTTTATCTTGGAATGAATTTCTTCAGGTTACTAACCTTCTTTTAACTTGGAATGGGTTTCTCCAAGTTCTTTACTTCTTCAATATCCCTGAGGGTGGATCAAGTACCCTTCACATCCCCGAGGGTAGACTCAGTAACCTTCATTGTCCCCGTCAAGTGGACAACAAACCTTCACATTATAATCATTTCTAGCCAAAATAGTGTCTCTCAACCTTTGTCCATCTTCTAGTTCCTAAAAGATGAGCAAAGTGAGGCAATCTGTAGACACTCAATTTTGTCTGGCTCACTTTGAAAATCATAAACCCAAAATTAAAACCCAATCCAAGAAAAATCAAAAAATGAAAATAAAACCAAACATCAGAAAAAATGAAAATAAAACCAAAAATAAAAAAATGAAGATAGTTTAGAAAAATAAAGATAATTCCAAGAAAAATTAGAAAAATGAAGATAAATCCAAGAAAAATAAGAAAATGAAGATAAATCCAAGAAAATAAGAAAAATAAAACCAAAAATCAGAAAAATGGAGACAAATCTAAGAAATAAAAGAAAATATAAAAGATAAAAATCTTGAATCTAAAAATATAAATAAAAAATGTTAGATAAATCTTGCAATTCTCTCCTCTCACGGTTTCAATCCTTTGCACAGCCACTTCGTTGACTCAACAGAATTGGTGCTCCTCATTCAAGAATCCCATCGTGAAGTTGCAAAATCACCGTGAGGTTGCAAAACCTCCATCACTGGCGCAGTAAAGAACCAGCATTGCACCTCTGCTATCACTTCTGAAGAACCCATTCATCGCTCAACACTACTCTCGCTTGCTTGGCCGCTGTTCGATCTCCATCACTTGGTTCAGACTTGTTCTTGTTGCTCAGCTTCACTGTCTCTGTTGCAGTGTCCTCGCTCACCCAGTTGACATCCAAGAATTTTAGCCTGGCGAGAGTAAATGCATCTGCTGTTGAGGTTCCGTCGAGGTCCGTTATAGCCCGTCTTTGCGACTTTCCCTTGCTTGCTAGAAGCTCTGTCATTGCACTTCGTTCATTCTCAGATCCTTCTTCACCTTGGAACTCGCTTGAATCTCCTTCTAAGGTATGGTTACTTGAGTCTTTGGCTTGCTGTTTTGACTTTTGGTCATAAGTTGTATTATGCAGTTTTGCAATTTCTTGATCATTCTTGTTTGGAATTTCACGATGATTGATAGTTTTTTTTTTTGTTTTGTGAAAACAAGATTAAGTTTACACTTCCAAATTCATATTAGATTGAAATTTGTTACATTTCTCTTGAATTAAATTGTTGTGATCTGAATACTTTTTCGATCTTAGGAAAATCTAAAGTTGGTCTAATCATCATGAAATATTAGTTGTTAGAGAAATCTTATGGGTTATTTTGATTTTGGTAACTATGAATTACAAACATGTTTCAACATGATTGTGTATTTGGTGCTTTGGTATTAGAATCTATATTTTTTAAGCACAATATAGAGACTTAAGAAGATAGCACATACACTTAATTTTGTTATTTTTGAGATTTTTTCAAAAATATTTTTAAAACCCCGGGTTGGAATAGAAAGGTGATTTTTCCAAAATTATTTTTAAAACTCTGGCCTGGAATAGAAAAGGGATTTTTTTAAAATTATTTTTAAAACCTTGACTTGAAATAGAAAGGAAATTTTTCTAAAATTATTTTTAAAATCTCAGCTTGGAATAGAAACGGGATTTTTCTAAATAATCTTAAAACCCTGGACTGGAATAAGAAGAGGACTTTTTCCTTAAAATTATTTTAAATCCCGATCTAGAATGGGCAAGGATTATTTTCAAAAATATTTTTTTTAAAAAAATTTTTAGACCAACATAAATTAATCAAGATAAATTAATTAGATCATTTTTGGTACCGAAAGGGTGTTTAGGGTGCTAACACCTTCCCTAAAACGTAACCAACCCCTGAACCCAATTTCTGAAAATGTAGACTATTTTAATTAGGTATCCGATCTCACCTTTGAATAATTTAGATCGGTGGCGACTCCAAAACTAAAATTTTAGGGTCGACACTTCAGAAGCTAGTTGGGACTGTGATCAGACCCATTCCCTCTCAACCTTAAAGCTCGTGCTACAATCAAAATGCAATAAAATTAAATATACATCATTTATTGGATTATTAAACTAAATAACATTTGAAAAATAAACTGATCCAATAATAGTTAATTAAATAAAATGTTATCATTTTCTGCATCCTGGTGCCCAAGGTCATAAAGGAGGGCCAACCGCCCTTCTTGAACATCAGCCTCCAAATGCATTTAAACATAAATTTGAAAAAAGATAAAAATTTATGAATACTTTATTTATATCATAATTCTGTTTTTTTCATAATCTTAATTTCATAAATTATAATTATAACCTAATTTGTATGAAGATTTTTACTATATCTATTTTTTTATAGTTAAAATCCAATTTTTGTAAAGATTTTGGGTTATGCTATGCTAAGCCCTATTTGCTTACCACACCTTGAAATATTCACATTATAAAAGAAGGTTGTTAACCATGTTGTCCAGTTTTACAAGAAAGTATGACTAAATACAT
Organism: Dicorynia guianensis; assembly: GCA_037013595.1. Taxonomy (NCBI): domain Eukaryota; kingdom Viridiplantae; phylum Streptophyta; class Magnoliopsida; order Fabales; family Fabaceae; genus Dicorynia; species Dicorynia guianensis. The sequence continues at coordinate 52,044 of JASUAB010000046.1, forward strand.
GGAGGAGTGATGTAATAGAAGTGAATAGGGGATAGGATAATGATTCCCTTATAAGATTACATCATAGCAAGAGAGAAGGTATGTGATACAGGGTAGGATAGTACCTTAAGATTCTAATTATAATAATTATGTAAAACTTCAATATGTATGTATATGCATGTAAAAAATCTTTTGAATGAACCACTAAAATGTTATTAAGAGTTTCTATCAAATGTTTGTTGTATCTGTTTACTAGGGTAAACAAGATACCAGTGGAAGTAGCTCAAGGTTGACATACAAAAGTGCTATGACACTTAAGTTACCTTGTATAGACTGTCAAAACCCAATTCAGTTCTGACAAGACCATGTGTACTAGATATGACACATGTTTGACAAATTTGACATGGCATTTTAGTGGCTTGCTTAAAACATTTTCTACATGCATATATAGTGATACATATTGAAGTTTAACACAACTTAACATTTGTGAATCAAGACAAGTCATAAACACATGGAAAATGCCAAAGATACAAGAAGCAAGAAAATGTAGCTCTAGCCATGGCATCTTCACAATTTCTAATCAAAGCCTATATTTTGGGATTTCTAAATATAACCTAATTTTCACTACAAGAAAATACGGGATTTTTGGTGGATAAAATATCTGCTTGTAAAAACATTGAATAATAATTAAACCCATGGACTTTTCGTTAGATAAGTTATGGCTAGTCAAAAATTATAAATTTATCAGTGAATTAAAATATCTCTTGGGAACACCACCAAAAATTTGCATGAGAATTTCTTGCCATAGCTTGCAAATAATTTACCAGTGGCATGATAGGCAACATAGCAGATGATAATATCATTGGCAATCTATGCTGCCAAAAAGAGGGGAAATTTTGAACCTCATAAATTGTGAATTGGCTAATAACCAGGGGAAATAGCCACTGGCAATATTACTGACGGTTGCCCACCAATGAGCCTCTAGAATAGTATATTTACTAGCCAAAATAGCCAATGGTAAAATAGTATATAATTTAAATATTATCATTGCTAGCCATTAGAGTGTGAAAATTCATTGGTCGATTATGCCACCGGTAAAAATGAAAATATTTTTAAAAACTGGTAGTTATTAGATGAAAAATTTGTTAGTAAAAATGCATTACCCTTATTTCTCAAAATTCAAAATAATCTGCTAGTAAAAATGCTTTTAAAAAGTGCTGAATCCCTTCTTCTTCTCTCATTTTACTCAATCTTCTCCTTTCTTTTTGTTTTCCTCTATCTTTTCTTCTCTTTTCTCCTACTTCTTTATCCTCTTTTACTTTCTCTATAATACCCCACAAGAAATGGAGATTATTTCATTGATGAATTTGATTTGGTGGTTGTTATAACTCAAATAAGAGGTAAGTAATTAAACTCTTCCTCTCATTTTCCTAGCTCCATCTTTGGCATGTTAGATATATATTTTCTCTCATTTCTCTATCTTCTTTCATTATCTTTCTAACATACTGCTAGGATTGAAGAATATTTCGTTGATGTATTTGATTTGGTTGTGTTATATAACCGATCAAATAAGAGGTAAGTAATTAATTTTAACATCAAATGTCATTGATACAATCGATTTGCATGACTAAAATTGATTAACTATTTGTATGTAAATTAAATGCATATATATATGTATGTATGATATATATGTATGTGTGTGTTTTTTATTTTAGTTATTGTGTGATGAAATTTGATCAGATTAGATTTCCAAGGTATCGATTATTATACATTTCTATATAGTTAGTGCATGGTGAATATTAGTTATATTGTTAGACAATGGAAATCCCACCTCAACGTAGATGGATGTATAATAGAAATTATCTGGGTCAAGGAGGACTTAGACAAGAACAAGAATTTGTTAATGGGATTGATGGTTTTGTTACATATGCTCTCCAGTTAGCATTGTATCACTCTAAGGGGTCTCTCGAATGTCCCTGTGATAAATGTAAAAATACAACACTCTTGTCCCCTGACTCAATAAAGATTCATCCATGTAGCTGTGGGTTTGAACATAATTATTGGTATTGGATAGACCACAGTGAAGAGGATCAAGCAAGAGTTCAATATTATTATAACGCAAATATTGCAAGTACTTCTAGTAAAGTTTATGTGGGTAATGAATATAATATCGGTTGTATTAGGCTATGGTTTTGTGTTTGTTGTGCCTAACTTTGAGCAACATTACTAGCAAAATGTAGATGAAGACTCAAAATTTGATGGCCCATCAATTTTATCATTTGTTATATGCTTTTGAGCAACAATTGTGGAAGGATTGTGAAGAGCATTCATAATTATTAGTGGTAGTGAGAATGTCGAGCATAAAAGGAGAATCACAGTCAATACACCTTTGATTTGTGGGCAAAATTTGTGAGGGAACATATTGCTCATCCCAATTTGGTGCTTGATATTTATACTAGGCAAAAAAAATGGTATTCAAATTGGGATTAAAAAGCCAAAAAATTCATTGTTGCATTACTAGTTGCATATGAGAGGGAATGCAAATTTTGTAGATCTCCCAGATACAGCCCAATGCAAAGAAATAGAAGGAAAGATGTATCCCAAGTTGGAATGCATTATATGCCTCTGATTCCTAGACTAAAAAAGTTATATGCTTTCATGAGCTCTACCTTGCATATGAGATGGCATTATGAGAACAAGAAACTTGAAGTTGTACTAACCTACCTATTAGATGGAGAAGTGTGGAAGTATTTTGACAATATTTATCCTAATTTTGCTTGCAATCCTTGAAATGTTAGGTTAGGTTTGTGAACTGATGGATTCACTCTGCATAGTTAATCGGCTAGGGCATACTCCTATTGGCCAATAATTGTAACTCCTTACAATCTTCTACTAGAACTTTGCATGACTAGCCCATACATGTTTTTGACATGTCTTATCCATGGTCCATATAACCCAAACGCAAAGAGTGATGTGCACTTCCAAACACTTATAGATGAGTTGAAACAATTGTGGTGGTAAGGTGTTTTGAAGTATGATATCTCCATAAAATAGAATTTAATGATGTGGGTATCGTTAATGTGGACCATTAATGATTTGCCTACATATGAGATGTTATAAGGGTGGAGTATAGTAGGAAAATTGGCATGCCCCATTTTTATGGAGGAAAGTAAGACATTCTTTGTGAAACACTCTGATAAAACTCTTTGTTTGATTCATGTTAGTAGTTTCTTCCCATTGAGCATACCTTCTAATAGAGTAGGATAGCATTTACGAGGAATAAGGTCAAGATGAATAAGCCTCTGACAAGACTAATTAAAGAGCAAGTTTGGGAAATAGTAGCTTGTTTGCCTAAGATACATGAGCATGGATCATTAGGGAGACCCAATGGGTTCAGGGTTAGTCACAACTAGACGAACAGATCATCTATTGGGAATTGCCTTATTGGAAGCATAATTTAATCTGTCATAATTATGAGGTGATGCATATAGAAAATATTGTCTTTAATTAGCAGGTAGGCATGCGTGCGGGTGCACGCAATCGGACGAGTGCAAGTAGGATGCAGGCCCTTGCAATCGCACTTTTGCATGAGCATGGTTGTAGGTAGCTAGGACCTCGCACGCGCACGCAGTAGGTAGACATGCACGTGGGCACTGGCAACCTGTGCCTTGCGCACACTCAGCCTGTATGCACACGTAGGCCACTTGCTGTGTGCACTCAATAGGCAGACATGCACGCGGGTGCCCATGCATGCACTTGTACAGGCAGGCCGGGGCCGCCTGCAAGCACACGCCTGTTGGTAGCCAGCGCCTCGCTCACACTTAGCCTGACTGCGCATGCACAAATGTAAGCAGGCTACAGGTGCCTGCGAGTGCAGGTGTGTATGCGTGCCAGCTCTGCCAGCCAGTGCCTTGCACACACTCGGCCTGCCCATGCACAAGCATGCAGTGAGGTCGTAAGCATCTATCAGAGCACGCGTGTATGCATGCGCGCTCTGGTGGCCAGTGCCTTGTGCGCGCTCAGCCTGCCCACGTGCATGCAGTAGGAAGCCTACGCCTCGCATGAACTCAGCATGTGCATGGGCGCCCACGTACAGGCAGGCCACGGCTGCTTGTGAACACGCGCGTGCATGTGCTCGGGCACTGGCAACCAGCACCTTGTGCGTACTCAGGCTGCCCACGTGTGGCCACCTGCGCGCGGGTGCATGCGTGCAGGTCGCCCACGCTATGTAGTAGGAAAGCATGCATGCAGGCACCTACGAGATCACACGTGTAGGCACGCACGCAGGCAATACATGCAGTGGTAGCCAGTACCTCATGTGCACTCAGCCTGGGGGCATGCACATGGGGAGGTGCCAGTGCATGGCGGCCTATATGTGAGCGATCGCGTGCAGGCTGACCGTGCTGCAAGCAACAAGTAGCACACAGGCTCCCGTGTGAATGAGCACAGGTACTGGTAGCCTACCCCTTGCGCGCACTCAACATGGTGGTAAGGGCCGGGCAAGAGCCATCGCATAGCCGCCTGCACGTGAGCTTACGTAGGTTGGCATCCAGCCCCTTGTGTGCACGCAGCAGGCATTGGCAGCATGTTAGGTACATCGAGAATTGTGCTTCCATTACCCCATCACATATTTAAGTTGCCTACAAAGGATTCTACCAGCCAATCGATGAGAATTGCGCTTCATGGCATCTCGTACGGCTCATCTGCCGTGCAAGGTGCCCCAATGACATGGGCCTTTGGGGCCTGGGCCTCTCCTGCTGGTTGGCAAATAGACGGTGGCTGCATGCATCATTTCTAGCGTAGATTCTAACTTAAAGGTGTTCAGTCATAATCCAATGCACAGTAGCTTTGCACCACTGGCTTTTCAACCAGTCAAAGTATGCATGCAGCATGCTATCAGGCGGGCTTCCCCCGTCTCTTATGATCTACTAACCCATGTGCAAGTGTCGTTCACATGGAAGCTTTCCCCTCTTCGGCCTTCAAAGTTCTCATTTGAATATTTCCTACTACCATAAAGATTTGCATCAACGGCCGCTCTGACTGCGCATTTGCCCTGGGTTTTGCAGTGACTGCCGCACACTCTTACTCATGGGGCCTGGCACTTGCCCCGACGGCCGGGTATAAGGTCATTTGCGCATGCTCAGCCTCCCTGTATGCACACAGTAGGCAGGCACATGCGAAGGCGCCCACATGCAGCTAGGACAGGGGTACCTACGAATGCACACGTGCATGTGCGCGGGTGCTAACAGTCTGCGCCTTACGCACACTACAAGCAGGCATGCCCATAGGTGCCTGTGCTTGTACGTGTGTAGGTGGGGCCGGGCGCCCGCAAATGCACGCATGCAGGCGCCTGCATTTAGGCAGGCTACCGATGCAAGCGAATGCATGTGTGCATGCGTGCGGGCGCTGGTAGACTGCGTCTTGTGCACGTGCGCTACAACAATGCATGCATGTGGGTGCCCGCATGCGCATGCTTGC
>JASUAB010000046.1:152500-160000 GCA_037013595.1 Dicorynia guianensis
ATCCAAGAAAAATCAAAAAATGAAAATAAAACCAAACATCAGAAAAAATGAAAATAAAACCAAAAATAAAAAAATGAAGATAGTTTAGAAAAATAAAGATAATTCCAAGAAAAATTAGAAAAATGAAGATAAATCCAAGAAAAATAAGAAAATGAAGATAAATCCAAGAAAATAAGAAAAATAAAACCAAAAATCAGAAAAATGGAGACAAATCTAAGAAATAAAAGAAAATATAAAAGATAAAAATCTTGAATCTAAAAATATAAATAAAAAATGTTAGATAAATCTTGCAATTCTCTCCTCTCACGGTTTCAATCCTTTGCACAGCCACTTCGTTGACTCAACAGAATTGGTGCTCCTCATTCAAGAATCCCATCGTGAAGTTGCAAAATCACCGTGAGGTTGCAAAACCTCCATCACTGGCGCAGTAAAGAACCAGCATTGCACCTCTGCTATCACTTCTGAAGAACCCATTCATCGCTCAACACTACTCTCGCTTGCTTGGCCGCTGTTCGATCTCCATCACTTGGTTCAGACTTGTTCTTGTTGCTCAGCTTCACTGTCTCTGTTGCAGTGTCCTCGCTCACCCAGTTGACATCCAAGAATTTTAGCCTGGCGAGAGTAAATGCATCTGCTGTTGAGGTTCCGTCGAGGTCCGTTATAGCCCGTCTTTGCGACTTTCCCTTGCTTGCTAGAAGCTCTGTCACTGCACTTCGTTCATTCTCAGATCCTTCTTCACCTTGGAACTCGCTTGAATCTCCTTCCAAGGTATGGTTACTTGAGTCTTTGGCTTGCTGTTTTGACTTTTGGTCATAAGTTGTATTATGCAGTTTTGCAATTTCTTGATCATTCTTGTTTGGAATTTCACGATGATTGATAGTTTTTTTTTTTGTTTTGTGAAAACAAGATTAAGTTTACACTTCCAAATTCATATTAGATTGAAATTTGTTACATTTCTCTTGAATTAAATTGTTGTGATCTGAATACTTTTTCGATCTTAGGAAAATCTAAAGTTGGTCTAATCATCATGAAATATTAGTTGTTAGAGAAATCTTATGGGTTATTTTGATTTTGGTAACTATGAATTACAAACATGTTTCAACATGATTGTGTATTTGGTGCTTTGGTATTAGAATCTATATTTTTTAAGCACAATATAGAGACTTAAGAAGATAGCACATACACTTAATTTTGTTATTTTTGAGATTTTTTCAAAAATATTTTTAAAACCCCGGGTTGGAATAGAAAGGTGATTTTTCCAAAATTATTTTTAAAACTCTGGCCTGGAATAGAAAAGGGATTTTTTTAAAATTATTTTTAAAACCTTGACTTGAAATAGAAAGGAAATTTTTCTAAAATTATTTTTAAAATCTCAGCTTGGAATAGAAACGGGATTTTTCTAAATAATCTTAAAACCCTGGACTGGAATAAGAAGAGGACTTTTTCCTTAAAATTATTTTAAATCCCGATCTAGAATGGGCAAGGATTATTTTCAAAAATATTTTTTTTAAAAAAATTTTTAGACCAACATAAATTAATCAAGATAAATTAATTAGATCATTTTTGGTACCGAAAGGGTGTTTAGGGTGCTAACACCTTCCCTAAAACGTAACCAACCCCTGAACCCAATTTCTGAAAATGTAGACTATTTTAATTAGGTATCCGATCTCACCTTTGAATAATTTAGATCGGTGGCGACTCCAAAACTAAAATTTTAGGGTCGACACTTCAGAAGCTAGTTGGGACTGTGATCAGACCCATTCCCTCTCAACCTTAAAGCTCGTGCTACAATCAAAATGCAATAAAATTAAATATACATCATTTATTGGATTATTAAACTAAATAACATTTGAAAAATAAACTGATCCAATAATAGTTAATTAAATAAAATGTTATCATTTTCTGCATCCTGGTGCCCAAGGTCATAAAGGAGGGCCAACCGCCCTTCTTGAACATCAGCCTCCAAATGCATTTAAACATAAATTTGAAAAAAGATAAAAATTTATGAATACTTTATTTATATCATAATTCTGTTTTTTTCATAATCTTAATTTCATAAATTATAATTATAACCTAATTTGTATGAAGATTTTTACTATATCTATTTTTTTATAGTTAAAATCCAATTTTTGTAAAGATTTTGGGTTATGCTATGCTAAGCCCTATTTGCTTACCACACCTTGAAATATTCACATTATAAAAGAAGGTTGTTAACCATGTTGTCCAGTTTTACAAGAAAGTATGACTAAATACATGGAGGAGTGATGTAATAGAAGTGAATAGGGGATAGGATAATGATTCCCTTATAAGATTACATCATAGCAAGAGAGAAGGTATGTGATACAGGGTAGGATAGTACCTTAAGATTCTAATTATAATAATTATGTAAAACTTCAATATGTATGTATATGCATGTAAAAAATCTTTTGAATGAACCACTAAAATGTTATTAAGAGTTTCTATCAAATGTTTGTTGTATCTGTTTACTAGGGTAAACAAGATACCAGTGGAAGTAGCTCAAGGTTGACATACAAAAGTGCTATGACACTTAAGTTACCTTGTATAGACTGTCAAAACCCAATTCAGTTCTGACAAGACCATGTGTACTAGATATGACACATGTTTGACAAATTTGACATGGCATTTTAGTGGCTTGCTTAAAACATTTTCTACATGCATATATAGTGATACATATTGAAGTTTAACACAACTTAACATTTGTGAATCAAGACAAGTCATAAACACATGGAAAATGCCAAAGATACAAGAAGCAAGAAAATGTAGCTCTAGCCATGGCATCTTCACAATTTCTAATCAAAGCCTATATTTTGGGATTTCTAAATATAACCTAATTTTCACTACAAGAAAATACGGGATTTTTGGTGGATAAAATATCTGCTTGTAAAAACATTGAATAATAATTAAACCCATGGACTTTTCGTTAGATAAGTTATGGCTAGTCAAAAATTATAAATTTATCAGTGAATTAAAATATCTCTTGGGAACACCACCAAAAATTTGCATGAGAATTTCTTGCCATAGCTTGCAAATAATTTACCAGTGGCATGATAGGCAACATAGCAGATGATAATATCATTGGCAATCTATGCTGCCAAAAAGAGGGGAAATTTTGAACCTCATAAATTGTGAATTGGCTAATAACCAGGGGAAATAGCCACTGGCAATATTACTGACGGTTGCCCACCAATGAGCCTCTAGAATAGTATATTTACTAGCCAAAATAGCCAATGGTAAAATAGTATATAATTTAAATATTATCATTGCTAGCCATTAGAGTGTGAAAATTCATTGGTCGATTATGCCACCGGTAAAAATGAAAATATTTTTAAAAACTGGTAGTTATTAGATGAAAAATTTGTTAGTAAAAATGCATTACCCTTATTTCTCAAAATTCAAAATAATCTGCTAGTAAAAATGCTTTTAAAAAGTGCTGAATCCCTTCTTCTTCTCTCATTTTACTCAATCTTCTCCTTTCTTTTTGTTTTCCTCTATCTTTTCTTCTCTTTTCTCCTACTTCTTTATCCTCTTTTACTTTCTCTATAATACCCCACAAGAAATGGAGATTATTTCATTGATGAATTTGATTTGGTGGTTGTTATAACTCAAATAAGAGGTAAGTAATTAAACTCTTCCTCTCATTTTCCTAGCTCCATCTTTGGCATGTTAGATATATATTTTCTCTCATTTCTCTATCTTCTTTCATTATCTTTCTAACATACTGCTAGGATTGAAGAATATTTCGTTGATGTATTTGATTTGGTTGTGTTATATAACCGATCAAATAAGAGGTAAGTAATTAATTTTAACATCAAATGTCATTGATACAATCGATTTGCATGACTAAAATTGATTAACTATTTGTATGTAAATTAAATGCATATATATATGTATGTATGATATATATGTATGTGTGTGTTTTTTATTTTAGTTATTGTGTGATGAAATTTGATCAGATTAGATTTCCAAGGTATCGATTATTATACATTTCTATATAGTTAGTGCATGGTGAATATTAGTTATATTGTTAGACAATGGAAATCCCACCTCAACGTAGATGGATGTATAATAGAAATTATCTGGGTCAAGGAGGACTTAGACAAGAACAAGAATTTGTTAATGGGATTGATGGTTTTGTTACATATGCTCTCCAGTTAGCATTGTATCACTCTAAGGGGTCTCTCGAATGTCCCTGTGATAAATGTAAAAATACAACACTCTTGTCCCCTGACTCAATAAAGATTCATCCATGTAGCTGTGGGTTTGAACATAATTATTGGTATTGGATAGACCACAGTGAAGAGGATCAAGCAAGAGTTCAATATTATTATAACGCAAATATTGCAAGTACTTCTAGTAAAGTTTATGTGGGTAATGAATATAATATCGGTTGTATTAGGCTATGGTTTTGTGTTTGTTGTGCCTAACTTTGAGCAACATTACTAGCAAAATGTAGATGAAGACTCAAAATTTGATGGCCCATCAATTTTATCATTTGTTATATGCTTTTGAGCAACAATTGTGGAAGGATTGTGAAGAGCATTCATAATTATTAGTGGTAGTGAGAATGTCGAGCATAAAAGGAGAATCACAGTCAATACACCTTTGATTTGTGGGCAAAATTTGTGAGGGAACATATTGCTCATCCCAATTTGGTGCTTGATATTTATACTAGGCAAAAAAAATGGTATTCAAATTGGGATTAAAAAGCCAAAAAATTCATTGTTGCATTACTAGTTGCATATGAGAGGGAATGCAAATTTTGTAGATCTCCCAGATACAGCCCAATGCAAAGAAATAGAAGGAAAGATGTATCCCAAGTTGGAATGCATTATATGCCTCTGATTCCTAGACTAAAAAAGTTATATGCTTTCATGAGCTCTACCTTGCATATGAGATGGCATTATGAGAACAAGAAACTTGAAGTTGTACTAACCTACCTATTAGATGGAGAAGTGTGGAAGTATTTTGACAATATTTATCCTAATTTTGCTTGCAATCCTTGAAATGTTAGGTTAGGTTTGTGAACTGATGGATTCACTCTGCATAGTTAATCGGCTAGGGCATACTCCTATTGGCCAATAATTGTAACTCCTTACAATCTTCTACTAGAACTTTGCATGACTAGCCCATACATGTTTTTGACATGTCTTATCCATGGTCCATATAACCCAAACGCAAAGAGTGATGTGCACTTCCAAACACTTATAGATGAGTTGAAACAATTGTGGTGGTAAGGTGTTTTGAAGTATGATATCTCCATAAAATAGAATTTAATGATGTGGGTATCGTTAATGTGGACCATTAATGATTTGCCTACATATGAGATGTTATAAGGGTGGAGTATAGTAGGAAAATTGGCATGCCCCATTTTTATGGAGGAAAGTAAGACATTCTTTGTGAAACACTCTGATAAAACTCTTTGTTTGATTCATGTTAGTAGTTTCTTCCCATTGAGCATACCTTCTAATAGAGTAGGATAGCATTTACGAGGAATAAGGTCAAGATGAATAAGCCTCTGACAAGACTAATTAAAGAGCAAGTTTGGGAAATAGTAGCTTGTTTGCCTAAGATACATGAGCATGGATCATTAGGGAGACCCAATGGGTTCAGGGTTAGTCACAACTAGACGAACAGATCATCTATTGGGAATTGCCTTATTGGAAGCATAATTTAATCTGTCATAATTATGAGGTGATGCATATAGAAAATATTGTCTTTAATTAGCAGGTAGGCATGCGTGCGGGTGCACGCAATCGGACGAGTGCAAGTAGGATGCAGGCCCTTGCAATCGCACTTTTGCATGAGCATGGTTGTAGGTAGCTAGGACCTCGCACGCGCACGCAGTAGGTAGACATGCACGTGGGCACTGGCAACCTGTGCCTTGCGCACACTCAGCCTGTATGCACACGTAGGCCACTTGCTGTGTGCACTCAATAGGCAGACATGCACGCGGGTGCCCATGCATGCACTTGTACAGGCAGGCCGGGGCCGCCTGCAAGCACACGCCTGTTGGTAGCCAGCGCCTCGCTCACACTTAGCCTGACTGCGCATGCACAAATGTAAGCAGGCTACAGGTGCCTGCGAGTGCAGGTGTGTATGCGTGCCAGCTCTGCCAGCCAGTGCCTTGCACACACTCGGCCTGCCCATGCACAAGCATGCAGTGAGGTCGTAAGCATCTATCAGAGCACGCGTGTATGCATGCGCGCTCTGGTGGCCAGTGCCTTGTGCGCGCTCAGCCTGCCCACGTGCATGCAGTAGGAAGCCTACGCCTCGCATGAACTCAGCATGTGCATGGGCGCCCACGTACAGGCAGGCCACGGCTGCTTGTGAACACGCGCGTGCATGTGCTCGGGCACTGGCAACCAGCACCTTGTGCGTACTCAGGCTGCCCACGTGTGGCCACCTGCGCGCGGGTGCATGCGTGCAGGTCGCCCACGCTATGTAGTAGGAAAGCATGCATGCAGGCACCTACGAGATCACACGTGTAGGCACGCACGCAGGCAATACATGCAGTGGTAGCCAGTACCTCATGTGCACTCAGCCTGGGGGCATGCACATGGGGAGGTGCCAGTGCATGGCGGCCTATATGTGAGCGATCGCGTGCAGGCTGACCGTGCTGCAAGCAACAAGTAGCACACAGGCTCCCGTGTGAATGAGCACAGGTACTGGTAGCCTACCCCTTGCGCGCACTCAACATGGTGGTAAGGGCCGGGCAAGAGCCATCGCATAGCCGCCTGCACGTGAGCTTACGTAGGTTGGCATCCAGCCCCTTGTGTGCACGCAGCAGGCATTGGCAGCATGTTAGGTACATCGAGAATTGTGCTTCCATTACCCCATCACATATTTAAGTTGCCTACAAAGGATTCTACCAGCCAATCGATGAGAATTGCGCTTCATGGCATCTCGTACGGCTCATCTGCCGTGCAAGGTGCCCCAATGACATGGGCCTTTGGGGCCTGGGCCTCTCCTGCTGGTTGGCAAATAGACGGTGGCTGCATGCATCATTTCTAGCGTAGATTCTAACTTAAAGGTGTTCAGTCATAATCCAATGCACAGTAGCTTTGCACCACTGGCTTTTCAACCAGTCAAAGTATGCATGCAGCATGCTATCAGGCGGGCTTCCCCCGTCTCTTATGATCTACTAACCCATGTGCAAGTGTCGTTCACATGGAAGCTTTCCCCTCTTCGGCCTTCAAAGTTCTCATTTGAATATTTCCTACTACCATAAAGATTTGCATCAACGGCCGCTCTGACTGCGCATTTGCCCTGGGTTTTGCAGTGACTGCCGCACACTCTTACTCATGGGGCCTGGCACTTGCCCCGACGGCCGGGTATAAGGTCATTTGCGCATGCTCAGCCTCCCTGTATGCACACAGTAGGCAGGCACATGCGAAGGCGCCCACATGCAGCTAGGACAGGGGTACCTACGAATGCACACGTGCATGTGCGCGGGTGCTAACAGTCTGCGCCTTACGCACA